>JARHVA010000633.1:2647500-2857500 GCA_037957365.1 Torreya grandis | reverse complement strand
CACATACATTTAAGATACATGTTATGAAAATGGACATATATGTGCATAATTTAGATACCTAAATATGGTCATAGGTACTTAAAAATTTTAATTATTGACACATCCTAAACCATTTGACTTGTTCCCAAATACATGAGACTTATTTTTCATTCATCTAAGACATTTATCTATATGTGATCTTGACACTTTATTTCTCATCACTACTACATATAACTTTCCAGGTTAATGTTCAAACCTCTATTACATTAGTCTTAGACTACTACCAACCTTAGGATAGTTATCCTTTGTTCTCCAGGATAGGTCTACCCTAGGAAAACAAGTCCACTGCCATGGACCTCTCCACCTTAAGTTGACTTATCCCCATGCCAAATAATGAATATATTCCAAACTTGAAATATTATTTTGGGTATTCCTTCATATATCATAAGGTCAGATAAAGGAAATTGTCAAAATGTTTCACTATAAATTCAAATAAAAGGCTATTCATTATTCCTAACTTGGCACTATGTATTTATAACTTATATTCTATTTCACATTGATAATATCTACCATATTATTAATAAATTCAAGATAATTCTCTAAGATAAGTAACAAGCCAATTATAAAGTATCTCAAATCAAGTCAAGAGTTATCATTTCCAAGTATCAAATCTAAATTTATAGATACATGTTAGGTTGTGGAGCTAAAAGCTTCACCAAGATGCAAACAGGTGAAGTTACGGAGGTTACAGAGGTTGCAGAGAGTTGCTAAATGCATTGCAGGGAAACCAGCGTCGGTCTGATCAATCGATGTCGATCAGATGGTAGTGAGGAACCAACCGACGTTGGTTACCAGTTGGTCAACATCAGTCATGGAGGAGCCGATGTCGGCAGCCTATATGTGAACATGCAGTCTGCATGTTGATTCCAGAGAGTCTATTCTTGGACTGTCAGTTTACATGTTGAAGGCTAGTCTTAGTCTTGAGTTGTGTGTCTAATTATTGTAATTAAGATAGTCTAATTATTGTAAGCATGAGATCTATATATGGACTCATGGGCTATATTGTAAACTCGTAGCTAGAGAGTAAGAGAGAAAATAAGCTCCTTCAGAGAGAGGTGAGCAATGGTGTGTTCCTCCTAGTGCCACAGTACCAAGGGTGGGTACTGGTTTGGAGAATCAGAAGGGTTCTTCATATATGTATGATCTTGGTCAACAGGTGAGCATGGATTCTATTGGAGATCTACATTGGTGAGTAAGGTCTAGTGATTTGCAGGTAGCAGCAGAGAGTAGGAGATCTACTTGGAGTACGGTTGTGTACTTGGTGTACTGGCAGCATGTTACTGACTGGTTGGAGAGGTGAACATCAATTCTATATTTGAGTTGATTGTTGGGACTGAGAGAGAGAGGGAAGAAGGTTTTGAGGTGTGGTGAGACTTTGAGGTGGAAGAAGAAGTGGCATCTTCTTTATTGTATTTTCTTCTAAGTATTTAATACAATTGTGTATTGTCTCTCAAATCCTGTGTTGTTTCATATTTCTAGTTACTTATTGATTCTAGTATAATTCCATGTTTATTTGCTAATACAAGAAGTAATCATATGTGCTCTAATTGAGGATCAAGATCCTGACAGTTGGTATCAGAGCTTTTGGTTGGGTTGACTAATAGGTGGTTCAAATCTGGTAGTGTTTTTTATTACAGGTCACTCACAGGGGTTTCAGAATGAGTGGGAGTATAGCAATGGCAGAAGAAAGTAAGCTACGAATGGAGAAACTAAATAGCACAAATGGTCCGATTGATGGAAAGAAAGATTAGGGAAAAGGAGATTGTTGGTTAGTAGGAGATCAACGTGTAGAAGCATATGTTACAAGGAATGTTGCACAAGATGTTTTGGATAAAGTAGAATCTTTGTTTACAGATTCTTTTGCCTCTTTCCATGCAGCCCGAAATAGAGCATCTTTTCATGGGTATGTCTTTGGAGACTTTGGAGAGATTTATTTAGGGGTTGGAGAGCCTTGTCAGATGATTGATGAAGGGGAAGTGAAGCTAAAATTATAGATAGATAACACACAGGTGGTGAAGGAAGTCATGCAGGTATCAGTCTTGGAGATGAGTCTAATTTCTTCAGGAAAGTTGGGTGATGGGAGATGCACTGTAACTCTCACAGTGGATACACTTGAATTAGATGGTGGTAAGAAAGTAGGTATCCTTTATCTATCTACTTATATTACTAATTCACCTTTTGTTATAGAGATGTGGCTTTGTAGGCTTGGTCACATATGTAGGAGGGGAATGCATGTTCTGAAGCGGAAGATAGATGTTTTTGACATGATAAAGAACTGGAAAGCCTTGGTGTTCATGGAGGAGATGACGGACAGAGATCAGGTGAGGGAACTAAATTATTCTGAGCAGGGTTGTGTTGATTTGAATAGGATTTTGATCCATGGAGAGCTTGCGGGTAAAAAGTTATCACTCACAGGTGAACACAGGTACCAGCATCGGTCATACAATAACTGACGTCGACAGAAGGAAGACCGATGTCAATCATGAAAGAACTGACATTGGAAGAATGGATACTGGCATCAGCTAGGGAAATGACATCGATAGTCAGGGTCAGTGCAAGGAGCCAACATCGATCGGTTGCAAACTGGGAGATGGCTGAGATCAGTCACTGGAATAGATATTAGGCAGACAACGAGTTGTCAACAAGTCTCAAACGCCCATATGGAGGTTAGAAAGGGTAAGTGAACCTCATATTTGTTGTTCACCTTCTTTATATTTCTTATTAATGGTCAAGAACCAGGAAGACGTGAAGAAGCAATGCAGGTAGAATCTAGATACAGTGGGAGCTTGGCATGGATGAGGAGTGTGAGTCCTTGGAGAAGAACCAAATAGGTATTTGTTGGTAGAATTGTTAGTTGGAAGAAAGCACTGAGAGAGGAACAGATTCCCAAGTTAAATAAGAGAGTGGATGGATACGTGAGACAGAAGGCCAAGGTATATGGTCTTGAGGAAGCTGCAGGTATAGAGCTGACAGGTGGTACTAGTTAGATGACAAAGCAGAGCTTTTGTCAATGTCAGTATAACTATTGTGTTTATCTTACCAGGTGGATGATGGTTGCAACATTATCTTGTTACTGTATGTGGAGGATGAGCTTGGAGCAGGTTCATACATACAGGGTTTTGCTGAGCTAAAGGTAAGGTTAGTTCAGAGGTGTGTCATGAAGAATTCGGAGTAGTGAAATTCTTTGGCATAAGAGACATGGAGATTTTATCTCCAGTGGGAGCTGATGTGAAGACGGTGTTGGTAGGGTTTGATATGTAGGATGCAAAATCGATAAGCACACCAAGGGCTGGATAGTTCAAGCTTAGCTTGGAATAGGGTTTGAAATCACATGAGGTCTAGTGTAGGCCTGAGTTTTCCCAAGCAGTGGGGGCTGTCAAAAAGTATGGAGCCAATTCAGGGAAGGAGTACTGAACGGTAGTTCAGTGGATTCTCAAGTATCTGAGAGGGATCAGTAGTAGGGATCTTGTTATGCAGGGTCAAGGTCTTCACTACATGGGTTGTAGGTTCAGATATGGTAGGTTACTTGAATGACAGGTGTAGCATCATAGATTGTGTGGTGGTTGGTCTTCAGGATTGATCTTAAAGAGGGATACAAGCTAGGGAATAATTTATATGGTGTATAGGGACAGGTACAGGTGCAACTGTTTATCTCCAAGTGGGAGATTGTTAGGTTGTGGAGCTAAAAGCTTCACCAAGATGCAAACAAGTGAAGTTATGAAGGTTGTGGAGAGTTTATGAATGCATTGCAGGGAAAATGGCATCGATCTGATCAACCGACGTCGGTCAGATGGCAGTGAGGAACCAACTAGCATCGGTTACCAGTTGGCCAACATCGGTCATGGAGGAGCTGACATCGGTAGCCTGTGCGTGAACATGCAGTCTGCATGTTGATTTCAGAGAGTCTATTCTTGGACTGTCAGTTTGCATGTTGAAGGCTAGTCTTAGTCTTGAGTTGCATGTCTAATTATTGTAATTAAGATAGTCTAATTATTGTAAGCATGAGATCTATATATGGACTCATGGGTTGTATTGTAAACTCGTAGCTAGAGAGTAAGAGAGCAAATAAGCTCCTTTAGAGAGAGGTGAGTAATGGTGTGTTCTGTTGGGAGATAACCCAGAAGCACACAATTGATTACCAAACCAAGCAACTTAATATGCGGAAATTAACCAGATTCACCAAGTAACTAGAACTCAGAATAACACATGATATGAGAGACAATACACAACTTGTATTAACACTTTATACAGAAAAGAATACAATAAATAAGATGCCACTTCTTCTCCACCACCTTACAGAGGTTTCCCACACCTCAAGTGAACAGTAAATCTTCTCCCCAAAGCTCTCCCTCTCAGGTCCCAACACCCAACTCAAATACAGAGTTGGTGTTCACCTCCTATGCTCCATGCACACCACAAGTGCTCCACGCACTCCACAAGTACTCCACGTACTCCACAAGTACTCAAGGTACTTCAAGTAGATCTCCCATGAACCTGCAACAACCTGCAATTCAACATACCATACTTATGGAAGGAACTCCCTTGCCTTCCTCTTTGCTCTATCCGAGTACACACCTATACTCCAAGTAGATCCTGCCTGATACTGCTCCCTGTTGTGTTGTTGTCTATATGATCCTACACACCTGCAAATCAAACCCAGTTATGCTCACCTATGAACCTTAACCTTGCACACACATACACCTGCAGATCAACGATTTTACTTACCATGTAGATCACTCTACACCCTGAAGAACCCTTGTCCTTGCCTCACCAAGTCCTTATGATTCTCCAACCAGTACCAAGCTTGGCACTGATAGGGAACTAGGAGGAACACCCTTACTCACTTCACACACAGAAGGAGCAAACTTTGCTCAACTCAAACTAGAACGAATTTTCCAATACAACCATGAGTCTATTATATAGATCTCATCCAAACAATGATTAGACATCTAATTACAATAATTAGATCCGCATCTCTCAGTCTAAAAATAGCTCTCTTCATGCAAACACTTGGTTCGTTAGCTAACTACCCGTAATAAGCTCGCAGTCGAACCACACAGGCGACCGACGTCGGTCCATGTCTACCTGGGGGTCACCGACGCTGGCCGATCAATGACCGACGTCGGTTGCTTCCTTGTCTAATACTGCCGATGTCGGTTGGCCAAACCAAATGCCAGTCTCTGTGACACTCAGCAACTCATCCTGCAACCTCCTCCATGTCTGCATCAGTGAAGCTTTTAGCTGCACAACCTAACAATCTCCCACTTGGAGATAAACAGCTGCACTATACCTATACCTGTACTTCATCTAATCTGTTTCCTGGTTTGTATCCCTCTTCAAGCTCAATCTTGAAGACAATCCACCACACAACCTGTGATGTACCTCCTGTCATCTGAGTACCCTGCCACATCCAAACCTACAAACACATGTAGTGAAGTCTTGACCCTGCATAGCATGTATACCTGCTGCCGATCCCTCTCAAATACCTGAGAACCCACTTCCCCGAATTGGCTCCTAACTCTCTGACAGCTCCCACTGCATGGGAATACTCAGGTCTATACCAGACCTCATGTGATTTTAGACACTCTACCTATCCAGCCCTTAGTGTGCTCTGGCTCTGCATCCTGAACCTCACCAACACATGATTCACATCAGCTCCCACTCGAGACAAAATCAACCTGTGATCTCCATGCCTCCCATGTCAAAGAATTTCGCTGCTCCAAACTCCTCATGACATGCCACTAAACTAATCTTACCCTTAGCTCAACGAAACCCTGTATGTACACCCCTGCTAGCTAGCATACTATCCACATACAGAAACAGAATGATGTCGCGACTCATCATCCACCTGGTAAGACAAACCACAGTAGTTACCCTGACATTGACTGAAGCCATGCTTCGTCCTCCACCTGTCAAAACCTGTACCACTGTCCTGCAGCTCCTCAAGACCATATACCCGATCTTCTGTCTCACGTATCCGTTCTCTCTATTCTTCTACTAAGGAATCCATTTGTCTCTGTGCTTTCATACCAACTGGTGACCCTACCCAAAAACCCCTATTTGGTTCTCCTCCAAGGAATCACATCATCATCAATGCCAAGCTCACACCTGTTTCTTGGATCCTTCCTGCTCTACAATCAGCAACATGTATAAAGAAGAGGAATAACGAATTTGAGGGCCTACTTACGTCTTTAGTCCTCCATATGGGTGTTTGAGACTCCTTGACAGCTTGCTGTCCACCCAAAATCCGTTACAATGACCGACCTTGGTCACCCCATAGTCTGCATCTGACTGACGTCAGTTCCCATGCGTCTGTCCCTGACTACCGACCCTGTCGACGTCGGTGTCCCTTCTGCCAACGTCGGTCCTCCTGACCGACATCGGTCTTACCTACTGCCGACGTCGGTCCTCCTGACCGACGTCGGTCTTACCCTGCCCGACATCGTCGGCTTTGGTCTGCACATGACCGACATCAACACCTGTCTGTTCGATGCCGGTTCCTCCTGACCAACGCTGGTACCTGTGTTCACCTATGAGTGATGACTTTTTACCCGCGAGCTCCTTTGAATCAAAACCCATGTCCAAACTGCCCTGCTCGGAAGTATCCAGCACCATCCACTGGTTTCTGTCCGCCATCTCCTCCAAGTACACCAAGGCTTTCCAGTTCTTAAGCCTATCAAATATATCTGTCTTCCACTTAAGAACATGCATCTCCTTCCTGCTCATGTGACCAAGCCTACGAAGCCACATCTCCACAACAAAAGAAGAATCAGTAATATAAACAAGTAGATAAAGAATACCTATTTTCTTACCACCAGCTAATTCAAGTGCATCCACTGTGAGAGTTCTTGTGCATCTCTCATCACCCAATATTTCTAAAGAAATTAGCCATATCTCTAAACCTGGGACCTGCATGACCTTCATCAACAACTGTGTGTTGGCCACCTGCAATTTCAGCTTCACTTCCCCTTTGCCAATTCTTTGGCAAGGCTTACCAGCTCCTCTACCTAGGGCTACATGGAAAGAGGCAACCAAATCTTTTATCCAAGATTCAACTTTATCCAAGAAACCTCCCAGAGCATCCTGTGCAACATCGCCTGCTACATCTGCTTCTTCAATTTCTTCATGTTGATCTGCTACCAACCAACAATAATCTTTTACCTGCTCTTTCTTTCCATAGGACCGTGAGTGACCATCTGTGCTTTTCAACTCTTCCATTCTTAGCTTACTTTGATCTGCCGTTGCTCTACTCCCACTCGATCAGAAACCCCTGAGAGTGACCTGTAACCAAACACACTACCCAGATCTGAACCAATCTGTTAGTATCCCAACCAAAAGCTCTGATACCACGTGTTGGGAGATAACCCAGAAGCACACAATTGATTACCAACCAAGCAACTTAATATGTAGAAATTAACCAGATTCACCAAGTAACTAGAACTCAAAATAACACATGATATGAGAGACAATAAACAACTTGTATTAACACTTTATACAGAAAAAAATACAATAAAGAAGATGCCACTTCTTCTCCACCACCTTACAGAGGTTTCCCACACCTCAAGTGAACAGTAAATCTTCTCCCCAAAGCTCTCCCTCTCAGGTCCCAACACCCAACTCAAATACAGAGTTGGTGTTCACCTCCTATGCTCCAGACACACCATAAGTGCTCCACGCACTCCACAAGTACTCCACGTACTCCAAAAGTACTCAAGGTACTTCAAGTAGATCTCCCATGAACTTGCAATAACCTGCAATTCAATAGACCATACTTATGGAAGGAACTCCCTTGCCTCCCTCTTTGCTCTATCCGAGTACACACCTGTACTCCAAGTAGATCCTACCTGATACTACTCCCTGTTGTGTTGCTATCTATATGATCCTGCACACCTGCAAATCAAACCCGGTTCTGCTCACCTGTGAACCTTGACCTTGCACATACATACACCTGTAGATCAATGATTTTACTTACCATGTAGATCACTCTACACCCTGAAGAACCCTTGTCCTTGCCTCACCAAGTCCTTATGATTCTCCAACTAGTACCAAGCTTGGCACTGATAGGGAACTAGGAGGAACACCCTTACTCACTTCACACATAGAAGGAGCAAACTTTGCTCAACTCAAACTAGAATGACTTTTCCAATACAACCATGAGTCTATTATATATATCTCATCAAAAAAATGATTAGACATCTAATTACAATAATTAGATCCGTAGCTCTCAGTCTAAAAATAGCTCTCTTCATGCAAACACTTGGTTCATTAGCTAACTGCCCGTAATAAGCTCGCAGTCGAACCACACAGGCGACCAACGTCGGTCCCTGTCTGCCTGGGGGTCACCGACGCCGGCCGATCAATGACAGACGTCGGTTGCTTTCTTGTCTAATACTACCGACGTTGGTTGGCCAGACCAAACGCCAGTCTCCGTGACACTCAGCAACTCATCTTGCAACCTCCTCCATGTCTGCATCAGTGAAGCTTTTAGCTCCACAACCTAACATGTTCCTCCTAGTGCCACAATACCAAGGGTGGGTACTGGTTTGGAGAATCAAAAGGGTTCTTCGTATATGTATGATCTTGGTCATCAAGTGAGCATGGCTTTTATTGGAGATCTACATTGGTGAGTAAGGTCTAGTGATTTGCAAGTAGCAGCAGAGAGTAGGAGATCTACTTGGATTACGGTTGTGTACTTGGTGTACTGGCAACATGTTACTGACTGGTTGGAGAGGTGAACATCAATTCTATATTTGAGTTGATTGTTGGGACCGAGAGAGAGAGGGAAGAAGGTCTTGAGGTGTGGCGAGCCTTTGAGGTGGAAGAAGAAGTGGCATCTTCTTTATTGTATTTTCTTCTAAGTATTTAATACAATTGTGTATTCTCTCTCAAATCTTGTGTTGTTTCATATTTCTAGTTACTTATTGATTCTGGTATAATTCCGTGTTTATTTTCTAATACAAGAAGTAATCATATGTGCTCTAATTGAGGAGCAAGATCCTGACAATACATACATATAGTCGATGGGAATAATTTCACAATCACTATAGTTGGGTAAATTATGTGTGGATTGATTCCCTCCTATTATCATCAAAAATTTCACCCTTGAGGAGGTTTTTAAATCCTCCTCACTTAAGTGATAGCATGGGAACAATCCTAGGTTGTGGGTGACCTAAATAATGGATTGAACCTCTAGATAGGGATAGATCCTTTAATGCATCACTTAAGAACTACAAACTAAACTACTACTTACAAGAGAAAAGGGAGAGAGAACTAAAAATAAAATAAATTAGGGATGTGATGCACCAAAGTTTTCTCCTCCACCTACCTATTATGCACTAATAACATGAACCATGATTTAATCTAATTACACAACTCAAATGGGGTCTTTAAACATGAATGTTTCACACAGAGGTTGTAACATAAAGTATATACTAAGGAAGTTAATCAAGAGGTATCTAAAGACACTAATGAATGGTTCTAATTATTATCCATGTAAATATATTTAGAGTCACTCCATATGACCTACAAATATAACCATCACTTTTGAAGAGGTAAACACAAAAAGGACAAATGAGAGGAAGTAGTATACTATCACTAACATTCATAAACTAACATGAACATACACTATTTGTAAGTATAAGAGAAGGATACAAATAAAATTTATTCATCTCAAAGTACAATTACAAGTGTTTATTTAGATAGGGATACACAATATCTAATAAAATGATCCCAAATAATTCCAAAATCAAGCATACATATAGAAGGAAGAAGAGAGAGAGAGAGAGAGAAAAGTGAGGTGTCAAGAGCCAATGATGGCCAGGAAGAAATCATGGAAAAAGTTACAAGAAAGAATAAAATCTCAAAGGATAATTATGAAGGCCCTCTTCAACAAGTGTGTGCTCATATTTGATGATAGCTTGAGCAAGGTGGCATAGGAGTTATGTTTGGCTTAGTCACTCACCCTTGAGTACTTGAAATTGCCTCTTAAAGTGATAATTAAGTGACTAGACATATTATTGGGGTATAAATAACTTTGAAACCTATTTAACATCCATAATCAATCATCTCTCCACCTTTATTTTGTAGTTTCCTTCATAGTTCTCCCATTTTCTCTCTTGGAGGCCTAATCCTTGTAACCCTATTTTGGTGCAAAGCTCCTTGGTTTGAGAGATAAAGAGAAATTAAATGGAAAATAAAATAATATTTTGGTACCCATTATCTAATTATATATTCATCCAAAATTTTAGGTCCTAAATCCCAAGGCAAATTCACTTTCTCAATACCCACCTTTCTCAATTAAGCCTAATGTAAGCCTATAGTCCTATAGACTATACAAATACATATAATCCCACATAAAAAAAATATAAATCCTTAATGGAAAATAAAAATAGGTATAATTCCAAAGTTTAAATATATTTCATGGGTTATAATTCAAATTAGGTGAGTTGTAAGGTTTTTAGCGCTGGTTGGCAAAAATGTAGGCCTAAGTAGGTCGAGAGCTAAAATAAATGCATAGAGAGAGTTATAGGATATTTAAAAGAAAAATAACACATATTTAAGTCCTTACCTACCTTCTTCCAATTCTTTCAATCATCAGGTTTTTATGGTCAATCTTCAAACTTCTCCAACATATCAATTTCTCACCATTTTGTGTGCATTTTGGACTGTGTGCATGGCTGTAGGTGTTTTTGGTATTTTAAATCACCTTAAAAGAATTTTAAAAATTTAAAAACACTTATTATTACTCCCATACACCTCAAAAATTAATTCCAATCACAAAATCCAAGATAAATTACACATTTTCATGATCTATTGAATATAAGGTTGTAAAAGAACTCTTTTAACAGGCTTATAAGACTAGTCTAGGTTTGATGTTTGTTAATGTATAAATAAATATCATTAATAATTGATTGTATCAATTTTAAATATATCAAAATAAATTAAATCATCACATCATATCTTAACTCCTTCATTTGGTCCTCTAGTCATCATATTTCTTACAAGGTCTTCTTCTTATGCTTGAGAATGGAGACCTACAAGTCTACAGACATGTAAGTCTACATTCACTTCAATAAAATCCATTTATGATATAATATTTAGTCAATTATACCTTTTAATAATATTATTTTACATTTATAATATTTTTAAAGGTCAATAAATTCCTTGGAGCTTCTCAAATTGCCTTCATATACCTAGTTTTTACTAGCAAACACTAGACTGGTTTTCTTTAGCCCTGTACCATGTTAGTGCATCTCAAGAGTGGTTCTTGGAGTTAGGTTCATTGGTTTAATGTTATATTAAGTATTAAATATATTAATTTAATTGTATAAATTATATATTATACTTAAAATTCTTCTCAAAACCTCCAAAGTGATTGCTCTAAGACTTTCTTTCTTGATGTTGATGGTTGTATGTGCACATTTGAGACTGTTTATGGATATTATAGTGATCCATATGATTATCATGGAACTTAAACATTATAAACCATTATAATAAGGTATCTCATATATTTTTATTTATTTTAATATCATTTCCACTTACAAACTTTACCTTGTTCATTTCATCCTATAGGCAGACCTGTAGGTGATTATGTTAGGCCTAAAACATCCTTAAACTACCCCTTAGATATTATTTTGATGAAGTAAAATGGTTTATGTATGTTGTATATTTTTTACATTATTTTTTATTATTCAATAAAATTTAGATACCACACTAAATCCATTTTTGGCTTCTCAATTACTTCTTCATGCTTAGAATGCCTGCTTACATGACTGTATCCTCTCATTAGAAGCATACCAAAATGAGTCGGTTCAAGAAGAACACCTTGGATTATTAATTAAATATGAATAAGGATATAAATATAATTTTTAATATTATATAATACTATATTATATCTTCTCAATGCATTGGAAAACTTTTTTTTCTCTCCATGGCCTCAAGAAGGTCTACCTAAGACTATACCATGTAATAACCCTTTTGAATGCATGATATTATCTCTCCCCTCATGGTTTTAGATAATTTTATTCTTGGATATGGTATAATTAGGATTATATTAGGAGTGATATGTTTATATAAGTTTTTTGGATATCACTTTAAGTGAGCAAACACTCAAACTAATCTACCACCTTTATGAAGCATAAACACACTACATTTTTATCCTTTTAGCTGCTCACACATGCCAATAATTATGAAAAATGATGTGGGATGGATATTTATACCATTATGATCTCAAAAAACCAAGAATTTTCATCCAATAATCCTAAAAAATTGTTGCAATAATAAAAACCTTACTTGTGGGGTTTTAATAGGGTTTTGGGATTCTTAACTTGTTAAAAATTATTCATAAAGTTAACACCCTAAAACATAAAACTAATTCATGAAGAATTGAGTGAATAATGGAATATATCAACACCAATATAAATATCTCCAACTCTTCTTCCTCTTCTTAGAATGAACACTTGAAAATGGCCTTGACAAGCCTACAAAGGGGTCGATGGAAGAACTAAAACATTTTTTTGCATTCTTTTGACCTAAAAATGTTTCCACAAGACTAATTTAACCATAAAAATATTTTATAAACCTAACCACATCCATTTATGACTTAATCTGACCACCTCCATGTTGAAAAAGTTCTTTACAAGCCCTTGGCAAGTGTGTTTATATGTTATACTTTAGTTTCTTAATATTTGGAGTGTCCTACCACTTTTTCACATTGAAAATGACCTTGTCCATCATAAGTGAGGAGGAAATAACCTTCAAGTAACTTGGAACATGTTGGAGACCACAAAATACACTTAATTCTTCATATTTTATAAAATTAAACATTAACTTAATTTTTCCAAAATTATCTTAACTTTTGCTAAACATGAAACAATTATTTTTTCACCTTGCCATACCTTGTATTTAGAAGCTCAATTTCAATATAGGACATAATTATACCATGGAATGTAAACATACCAATGCTCCACCATGGGTCAACATACCTTAATATTTTCAAAGTAACCTCAAACTTTGGTAAAATACCTTAATCTTTCCAAACTCAAATAAGACCTTCATGAAGGTTATAATGCCAAGACTAGGGGGATGAATTAATATTCTAGACCATGCAATAGACCTTAATATGATTCAAAATTTTATAATACATCCTTGTTACGACCAAGTTTGATCAAGTTCAACCAATACCAAAACTCTCAAAGGCTACCGATAAGGTTAATGACAAGTCTAGAAGCAAAGTTTTAAATTATCCTCTCTCATGGTTACCAATTTTGGCTAACATCTCCTTGGAATTTATAGACACTTAGGTAGTGGTTAATCATCAAAGGAGTTATTGGGGTTAACTCATCCCATTACACTCTCTCACTTTTTTTTATAGTTTTTTAGCTCTCACAAAGACCCTTAGAGTTTCTAAAGAAAAGATAAGGAAAACAATGATCTTCAAATGAAAATATTAAAATTTAAACATGTCATCTCACTCAATAGAAACATCTGTAGAATTCATAACAATCATTATTTCATTACATTTAATGTATCCAAGTTGATAGTCAAAGGACACCACCGGCCTACATTGTTATCCAAGGAAGGAATATACTTAGATTTTGCTTTTGATCCTAATCAATCACATCATATATTATTTTAATTTTTATTGTTATACATTAGTTATAGTCAAACATAGATCATAAAAGTTAAGTATCTTGTATTATTTGTACCTACTATTTTTTTCATATGCCAATTGCTAATTTCATTTTTTGTCAATTATGCTTTACATTCATATTTATGTTTAAATGTCATATATTACAATCTAAATATATTTCTCAAGTTTTACACCTATTAAATTAACATTACAATTTTAAATAAAAAATAAGTTAAAAAATGTTAGTGAACCCATTTGTTTCTTGAACATTGCTTTGATTTTTCTATTTTTGTTCTAAGGTTTTAGTTGTGTTCATGATTCCCACACACTAAAGAGAAATCTAATTGTCATTTACTAGATCTGATTAAGTGTTGATCTATGATTTATATTTGACTTCGGGGTTTAATATTTAATTCCTAATTTTCATGCACAAATATCATTACTTTTATTGGCTTTTAATTTCTTTTCTTGCTTTCTAATAACTATGTTCTAGTAGTTTTAAAACTCATAGGATTTTTCATTCTGAACAAAGTGGTCATCAAATTTACCTGAGCCATGGTATGAATGGTAATTCTTCCATACTAAATCCATTATAAAATAATATATATGGATTTTAGTTTCCATGTACCTCATGGTATATCATAAATACATAGGGTTTTTGCTTTTTTAGCCATTGGAAGCCTTTCAACTATTTTTTCTATAGTTCACTAGTACAAGGTTAGCCACAATAAATTAATCTCAATGTACCTTAGATAGGGATAGTGTGGCTATGGGATGGTGGAATAATCCATAGTTAGTGCCCTTTTGGGCATTTTTCACTATTTACACCTAAGATTAGTATAAATGAGAACCTAAAAATAAAACACACCCTACCTAGTTACACCCTTAATCCCATTTTAAAACAAAATTTAATCATGGTTATAATGAATAAATTTTACTTATATAATTTGATCTAGCTAAAAAAGTTCATCATCACATTCTATGTTACTTTCCTAGGTGTTATTTAACTCATAATGTATTTTCATTGATCAAAATCAAATATCATAAAAAGGGTGAAATGAATAGTGTACAATCTCAAACCTTCCTCAATTCATAATATTAAAATATTTAGTTTGAGTTATTACCTATCACCACTAGATTCCAAAGGATGTACATGAATCTATCCATCTTTCCCCTATGCCTCAAGGTTATCTCACTCACCATCATGCTCCTATTATTTTCACACAACTTATATTATATTCCAATGTTCATATTGTTAACACTAGATGAGGGTATCTACCTCATCCATCACAATAGAATGTGTTCAACATGTTACTCTCAAACCCCTCCACCTCCCATAAGGAATGTCAGTCAATCTAAGGGTTACAATATAATTGGTCAACTATGGAAAATACCTAATAAAATTTCTATGTTGGAATTATTAAAAAATTCAACAATCTACAAAATATCTTATATGAATCATTTTATGATACAACTCTTCCTAATAATACACATCCAACACCATTTTAGTTCATCATGAATACAATTAATGATATTTATAAGTTCACCTTTGATAAGGAAGACTTGCCTCCTAAAAATACCATATATCAAGATCTTCTACTATTTATTCAAGCTTAGGTGCAAAAATATATGGTCAAACATTCATTAATCTACAATGATTCAGGGGTGAATATTTATAGCTCTAATTTCTTATATCAACTGGGTGTCAATTTAAATAACATTCAAATATAAAATAATAATATCAAGGGATTCAATAATACTCCTTGTTAAATAATTAAAACTATCACATTGGATATGTTAATAGGCCTAAAGATGGTGCTTAGTATTTTTCATGTCATGCCTAACCATTTAAAATATAACTTACTTTTAGGGTGACCTTGGATTCATGTAATAGAGGTTGTACCTTCTATATTCCATAGATGTGTCAAATTCATATATGATAGACATTAGTATACAATTATATAAAATAATACTCATTTCAAATATTGTAAAATCATTCAATCAAAACATAAAGATCATTTTATTATAACATGTGCATAACCCATCCCACTTGATCATATACATACATATGAGGTATTATTTTCACCTAGGGATATGATATATTAATGTATATGGGTTGATGGAGATGCCAAAATGTGGAACACATCCCCTTAGTTAGTTATATGGTTCCAATATATTAGTATAATGGAGTAACTTGTGGAATTAGTGCATTGGGTAATGGTCAGTCTACTTTGGGATTAGGAGGTTTCCCATCCATTATTAGTTAAATAGAGGTCTATATAAAGTCTATGAATAATTTCCTTTAAATGGATGTGATCTTCCTACTTTAAAATTAGATCAGGTGATCTATATTTTTCTCTTTGTTGAGCCAAAATGGTGCCAATTTACATTCTTGAGGTGTCAATATGGACATTAAATTAGGTGTTCTAATCTAGAAACTGTAAAATCAATGCATTGGAAAATTTATGATTCAATGTCATGAAGGCCTCTTATTATGCCTCTCACCATATAAATGGTTCATTATTACCTAAGAATTCATTCAAGGGTGTTTTGATCTTGGTGTAATGTCGAATGAACTGGTAATAACTAGTATGTCCTAAGAACATGTATACCTCCCAATGGGTTGTGGGTGATTATAACATAAGGATGATGGTAAAATTAGTAGGATAAAAAAGGAGACTTATTTTTAAATTACATAGACAAGAAGAATGATAAAGGGGTTTTAAATTATGAACTTATTTAGATATAGAGAGATATGAAGTTTGTGGCAATGCTTGAACATGAACCTTAGATTGTCAAAGTGATCCTTAACAAACCTAAAAGCTATCTAGTCATCTATATATACTTGAAGGAAGTGGTGGATGAACTTTTTTAAGGCTAAAATGAATATGTTTGAGAATAATTATAATGCATTCTTTAGTTTGAAGGGCATGACATTGTATTAAAATGATCCTAATTCAGTTATGAAGATGGTCTTAAGCTTGTCCTCTTCCTTGATTTATACCTATTGATAGCATGCAAAGTCACCAATGAAGGTGTACATATTGAAACTATTATCCCTTCTTGAATATCCTTAGTAAAATGGGTGGGAAAAAGGTAAGTGATGAATCCTACATTGAGTAAACACAAGTCCATAAAGATATAGATGCACCCATCTTTATTAATGTTGATCACCAACTCAGTCTCTTAAACTAGGTAGATCATGCATACAGAAAACATGTGGTTAATTTCATCTTTTGCTTTGGTGTATATATTCAAATTTATTTTGTATGACCTCTTCTTTAAAAGCCTTTCACAATAAACCAAGGTGATCTTCATGTTACCTAAAGAGGGATGCACTCCATTAATTTTTGTGTAGCATCAAGGGAATATATATTGAAACACTCAGAATAGATAAATGATATGTGTCATCTCTGTATCATATCAGTGTATCACCACATTGTAACCTCATAATCATTAATAGGGAAATATTATTGAATTTTAAGATTTTTTTTTGCAAAATTATCATGTAAAAATGACTTCAAATATTTGAGAAGAGTATTGTTATAATGTAAAAATTTCCTTGCAAGTAGTTTTATAATGATAAAATATTGAACCAAGCCACAACACAAGCCATGGTGCCAAGGAGAGAAGGGGATACACACCTCCATTTTCCAAAGACTCTTTGAAGCACAAGCTAAGCAAGACACTCAAAAATTCATTTAGATCTCTCAAGGAAGGTAAAGGATTTGTTATCTTTTACATTTTATTTGTGTTTTCATTTATCTTTTGTTAACTAAGTTCACCCCTAAGATCTAGGCTTGGAGTGTAAGTGTTAGTGTGTTTATTGAAGTTTTTATTACTTGAAATAACATGTTACTAACCATCCCATTAGGCAAGGCATTTTTGATCATAAGAATCCAAGAAGGGAGGTTAGTAACATATTAGTTCAAGTAATAAAAACTTTAATAAACATACTAACACTTATGCTCCAATATTATATCTTAAGGGTGAGCTTAGTTAACAAAAGACAAATAAAAACATAACTAAAATTCAAAAGATAACAAATCCTTTACCTTCCTTGGGAGATCCAAATGCATTGTTGAGTGGCTTGATCAGCTTGTGCTTCAAAGAGTATTTGGAAACTAGAGGTGTGGAGCTCCTTCTCTCCTTGGAACCATGGCTTGTGTTATGGCTTATATCAAGATTTTAGCATTATAACACTAATTATAAGGCATTTTTTGCATTATAACACTACTCTTATCAAAGATTTGAAGTCATTTTTGCATGATAACTTTACACCAAAAAAGCTTAAAATTCAATAAGAAAGGCATTGCATTTATATCAAATAGATATAACCCCAACCCAAGGTGAGTCAAGGTGGAGTTAAGGCTTGAAATGGGTTCAAACATAACCTAGGTGATTCAAATATAACCCCAACAGAGTTAATAATTGTCAATTAATCATGATTTGCAATGACTAGGCATGGGTCTCCAAAATGAGATATTTTAGGATAATTACAAAGATCTTGAAAACTCACAAAGGTCGTGATGAAAGGCTAGGATATTTGAATTTTTGAATTTCATTTTTTAGTTATTCTTTAATTTCACATGGATAATTCAACTAGGTTTTTAATTTGGTTTACCTTGTTAATTAATTGTAATTATCCATTTAGCTCTTTCAAGATTTGATATTTGTTTATGTGCCCCACTTAATAGGTCCATAGGCCA
This sequence comes from Torreya grandis, assembly GCA_037957365.1. NCBI lineage: Eukaryota > Viridiplantae > Streptophyta > Pinopsida > Cupressales > Taxaceae > Torreya > Torreya grandis. The sequence goes on along the minus strand of JARHVA010000633.1, from coordinate 2,839,122 downwards.
AATTGACTATTGTTATGCCACATGATGATTAGGGATGAATCCATGAGAGGTTATGATTACATATGATAGGATACCCAAATTAGGGATACCTCAACATGATTTAGAGATTTGATGAATGATGCACAAGAAAATTTGTGACATTTAGTGATTCTTAGGCTTAAGTTGCAATGGTTGGTAGGAATCAATATGATGTCTAATTAAAGGTCAATGGTGGCTAGTTTTAGGTGTCTACAACATATACTTCATGACTATGAAAACATAGGACCTATCTAGGGTTATTATAGTGTTTCTTGACTAGAGGCTTTGAAACCCTATCTATTGATGTTATTATGGTAAGAGACCCCCTTTGTTAGGTATAGCAAATCCATCTTAGTCATGACCCTAAATATATAATGTATCGATAATCAAAATTATAAGTAGGATTTATCTTCTCTGAGATAGGATTGATTAATAGGTCAGATGTATTTTCATTTGTATACATTCTAGTGAACCTGACATGAATCAAACCCTTATAAGCTTTATATCACGCAATAATTTTATCATCATATTTTATATTTATATTTTTGTAGTACTATATTGAATTTATTGGTATAGTTATAATAGTTTGTGTGTAGTTTTAACACATAGTCACCACAAAATGAATCTACTCTATCTATGTAGGTTTTCTCCAAATATAAGTGACTAAATCGATCAACTCAGCACAGTCTTCTTATTTAATCATAGGATTGCATACATAGTCAAACCAATCAACTCTATTTGTAGTTCTTATTTTTCAACATATAGGTTTGCAAACATAGTCAAGATAGTCAACTTTATTTGTAGCTTCTTTTTAGCACACAGGTTCTATAAACTTCATTGAGTCAGGAAACTGTGTTTACAGAATATTTGAATCAACACTTGAGCATCATAGCATATAATTTTGCAAATTTAATTATCTTCAAACCCATGAAGGTTCATTATTACCTTCTCTATCATTTTAGTTTTTCATTTACAATACTATTTTCAATAATTTTGTAGTATATAAAACTACAACCCTATAGCAAACTAGGTCAACTAGCTTGAAACAGTTCTGTAGCCTAGCTTTTATCTAGAAGACATAGTTGACCTATTTGAATATGCTCTTCCATATCTTAATTTTATAGAATAGTAGTAACCCAGTCAACTCTATTATACATTGTTTTCATTTAATGTCACATGAACTAATGTTGTACTTTTCATAGTTAATAGATTTAAGCTATTTTTATTAGTAATTAGTTCACTTCTCATTTCAATTACTTGCATGCTTAGAGTAATAAACATAGATTAATTAGGTGGTTTTTCAATTTACCAATTTATTCACACTTTTTTTCTCTTTTTCAAATACTTAAAAATCACTTTACATTAAAAAAATAAACATTTTTCTTCCTAAGGTCTACCTACTTGGATTTCATCACCAAGGGGGAAGTCAACTTGATTTTTTGGACAAGTATAAACATGTGGTTGATGGTATATATTGGAAAATCACTTGAAACCCTTATTGCTATGGGATTGTGAAGTGAGGGGGTAAGCCCCAACACCAATCCAATATCATTGCAAATGTATATCCCTTTCAACCTAAATTTATTGAAACTATCCATAGATTTATTTTTAGTTCCTTCTTATAGTCAACTCCCCATCACATTAATTTAAAACTTTATTATAACTTAAAAACATTTAAGAATGACCAAATAGTTAACATTTAATTTCAAAATTCTACTATTTACTTTCAAGTCGTTTCTTGCTCTTTGATCATTGTATTTTGTATTGTAAAACTTATAATAGCTAATGTTAGTGCAAGGTTTGTGCCATGTGTTCCAATTGGATCAATCACATTGATCCAATTGTTTATGTGCTTCATTTCATTTACTTAGACATTATATTACAAAAAAATTTGTCTTAAAAACATTATCATCCCTATCAACATAGTCTCTTATAGACTGTTCATCTTGTTTACCTTCATTGCATAATTATTATATTTGATTATGTATCTTTGTCATCCTATTCTATTTCCTATCTAGCAATACATAGTCGACCTCTCTGACTGTGTCCTCTTTCTTTATGTTCTATTTCTTGTCTAGTAGTATATAGTTGACCTATCTAATTATGTCCTCTTGCTTCCATTATATTTAATATTTAGTAGTACATAATAAACATGTATGACTATGTTAACTTTTTCTCTATTCTATTTCATGTTTCATAAAACACTATCAATCTATCTAATTCTGTATCCTATCAAGTGCTTCTTCTTTACATAAAATTTATTTTTAGCCTCTTTTTATCATCATGAATTTCTTGTTTAAGGATAATAAAAATTTAAGTTTGATAAAAATGATTATTCTTACCAATCCTAATCAGTTTCCAAAAATAAAGCTTGTGATTCCCACTTTGGATGAAAGCAATGTTCACATTACCATTTACACTACCAATTATGAAACTCTTCCTCATTCATCCTCAGTTCATAATCCTTTATTATTTTTAGAATATGAGCATGATTTAGAGTACACAACTAACATGCTCTTCTTCATTAACAAATTTCCTCAACATAGAGGAAAGGACCCTTCAACCATTTATAATCTTATGATATGTAATCAAATATAAGAACCTCTTTTACCCTCCCCTACCTTCTCTCATGAATTTGGGAAAGATAATTTCATTGCTTCTCAACCTTTTCCTTCTATTTTTTCTCCTTTACACACCATGACATCTTCTTATATGACTTCCTCAACTTGCATGCCAAGTATCTCCACTAATATGGTAGGTTCAACCTCTATTGGGACTTTTTCAAAGATGTTTTTCCTTAATCATGCCACTAGTGCATCTTATGCTACCAGTGCTAATCATGCTAATAGTGCATATTTTTCTACAAATGCTAATCATGCTACTAGTGCTTCATTTTATAGCACTACTTCTCATTCCACTAGTGCAACATATAATACTAAGCATAGTGTAACTCAATCCACTAATACTAATACCAATGCTTCACATGCCATGTATGTTAGTCAAAATACTACCTAAAATCATTAACTTTTATTACAAACACTCAATAAAATGCATAAATTTCAAACCAATAACATAAATAAAATGATACAAATGCAAAACCATCTCATTAACCTTCAAAATCAACCCCACTAGGTTTCATAGGGAGCATAAAATCTGAATTCCCCTCACCCCCCCTTAGGTATTCCCATGGTAACATTATTCCTCAACCACCCCTCATTAATAAAATGATAAAACATCTCCAAAATGATCCTCTTATACCTTAAATTTCTAATATCGATATATGAGGTATCACACCTACAATCACCTACAACGGGTGTAGATCCCATGTTGCACTTAAAGACATTAGCTAACCTCTATAAAGATTGAGTCAAATTTAATACCTTTACTATTATGATATAAGTAAAATGCATCCCTTAAATTATGTGTGGATTCCCATTACCATCCCTCTTATCACCATTTATGTGAAATTTATGATATTTAAATTTCTCATCTATTATAACATCTTGCTTGGTAGACCTTGGACTCATCACATGAAGGATTTCACCTCATCCATATGCTAATGCAGAAAATTCATCCATAATGGTGTTATTTATAAGACTCAAGGAGACATAAACCTTTGGAATTTTAAAAAATTCCAAGAACAAGGTATCTTTAAAATTCATATCCTTGAACCTTTTCCAAGTGTCCCATTTAGGGGATCTAAACTCTTCAATTATCCTGTTAGTTATACCCAAGGTTATAATGGTCACCTTAAACTCATTGGGAATATACCACCTAACCTCTTTGATTTCAATGAGGATGAGCTAGATGAGATAAACCTCAAGATCAAAACTTATGATATATCCCCTCATATCATCACCCAACTTCCTCCCTCTTTGTAACCATGATCCCATCAACCTCATATCAATGGCATACCTATGGTCTTAACTAAGACTACACATTCTATTTATCATGTGAATTTAAATGATAAGGTCATACCTACATATACCATAAACTTGTATACACCCAAATATGATGATGATTATTCTTTATACAACCCATTTTTAGGTGGAGTTGTCCAAGATAAAAATTCCAAGATGCTTTAGAGATGGATCGATTGCATGGTAAACCTCTAGTTTCAACATAGCCTCTTAGAAGCATGCTCATGGATAATGCCATGATGAATCCTTACCATTTTTATATATACCAAGAACCTTCTAGTTTTCTTCCCCTAGAGATTCTAGTTACTGCTCTTAATCCTTCCACACATCTAACCTAAGCTTCAGTTTAGTCTAGTCTAGTTCCTACCCTTGATTTGCCTTAAGTTGAGCCTCATACTATTTATAATGAGCCTTGTACATTTTATACTTTATCCCCACCTTCCTTTGGTGATGGCCTTATTATTTTTCCATAGTTTGATCCCATGCCCTCCCAATGGGATGATCAACCTTATTGTGATATCCATAAAGTTGTTAGTCATTAAACTAGAGACTACTAGTTATATCAGCCTTCCCCAACTTCTCCTTATACTTATTCCATTAGTAGGCCCCAAAAGTATAATAAAAAAAATATATGTTGATTTCATGGGATAGATAATCACTCTTCCCCTCATTTATGAAATCTTTAGAAATATACTAACACATTACATCTCACCATTGCTCAACCTAAAGATAAGGCTATACCTCCTAATTTATTACCTAAGTATATCCATAAATATGTGGAGGTATATTATACTTGGCACTAGTTTGGTACCCATAATAAAAATCATTACCATATTCTCCAATAACACCTTTATGGTCACCTTTTGATGATACCTGCACTAGATATTCCTTATTTCACAAGTCACCTATGTAATAAGTGTTAACCAAGTTTGACCCTTTAGGTCAAATTAGGACCCCTATAGGTAAAATTTTATCTTTAGATGTTTTAAGTGTCTAATATTTCATATGGTATGTTATGGTCCATTTGATGTAATTCAATGCCACTTTAGCCTTGATCATGGTCTAATTAACCTATATGTCTTTTTGAGCCATTTAGGGGTCATAAATGCAAGTGGCATGGTTTAAAAGGTATAAAGTTGTATTAGTTTCCTTCAAAAAATCCAATAAGTTATATTCCATGTTAGGAATATTAGTCCCATCTGAATCTTACAGGTTATCTAATTGAAAATTAAAAAAACCAACTAAAAAGGAGGAGTTTCATACTTGTACAACCCATAGAGGAAGGTGAAACATGGAATAAGATAATGTAATGGATATTCATATTAATAATACTCATATTATTTATTTACATGATTTATAAGTTCTAAAAAAGGTCCAAAACCATTCTGCTCCTTCTTTGCCCTTCTAGACATACAAAACTAATCAGCAGGTTTGTGCTTGGTATGACTAATTAGAGAAGTTCCAAGTCAAAAAACTTTGGGAGGTGAAATTAAACTTATATATATTAATTTACTTAATAATATTTTTAATATTTATCAATTATTCTTTATGAATCATCTCTAACAAGTTAATTATGTTTTTTTGTTCATTATTTCCTGCACCCTATAGGTTTTTCCCTTGTTTAGATAATTTTTTGAAATATAGATATTATAATTGACTCTAGAGGAAATATAAATATTAAAATAATGTGATACATGATTGTTTTAGTGTTTTAAGGTGTTTGGATAAGCCAAGTATCTTAGGTTGCAAGTGAAGGCACCATTCTATGTTGTAGGCAGGTTTCTACTATTTGTAGAATCTCCATGCTTTGGTAGTGGTTTTATGATGGTGAACATAGGTTTATATAAATGATTTAAATTTAATTATATTTCTTATCACCTTTAAATCTCATATCCAAATAAATACTCCATGAGAGTGCAGTAATAAGTTCCATACATACAATTTTCCATATGACTTCCATACACAGTTAGCTAGGTGAGCTATGAAAGGCTCTAAGAACATTCACAAAAGTGTGATGAAGGATTTAAATATTTTAATATATTATATCCACATAATTTAGTTATTTTATCTTCCATATGGTGTAAAAAGGAAGGACTGTTGCATTCATGAGCAACATTTACACACATTCTACCATAAACATGCACCTACAGGTGCCTATATAAGGTCCAAATGTTGAAATGGAGTGTATGAGCTTGTTTAAAATTTTAAAACATATTTTTGTTTAATTTTAACACAATAAAGGGATATAAATTGGTTATCAATGAATATCCTTTGAGTATATGGATCATCTCATACTTACTGCCTGCATATAACTAAAAAATGTTTACCTACAGGTGTCTTCATGGAGACCAATCATGTTGAAGATGAGTGTTTGAGTTGAGAAAAGTTTTTATAGTGAGTAAAGTATATTTTAAACTTTTGTAAAATTCCAAAACACCATTTAAATTCACAAATCATGAATACTACTTGAAGGTTCCTCATTGCCTGTTTACTAGAATAACCACCTACATGTGGCTTGACAAAGAACTGAGGTACTTGTATGGATAAGATTAGACTAGTGGTGAAACTCATCATAAAGACCTAAATTTTTTGAGGGATCCTAACATACATATTTTTAAATTTATATTATTATATAATTTTTAAGGTTAAAAATTAAGGCAATGATTGTAGGTTTAGGGATCAAATCACTGAAATGATAAAACATAACACTTCACCATTTTATGAATATCATCTGATAGGGTTATAAGAAATTTTGATGCATCCAAGTGACTATGTATTATAGTATCCACATAAGAGAAGTAATATAAATTTTTTGAAGGTAATATGAATAAGGTAATATAGTTGTTAGAAGGCCTAAAGATGGACTTTCATGCTCTAAATTCAGGCAGTGAAGCCTATAGTTTTGAGCCCCAAAGAGACTTTCCACCTCAAGGTTGCAATACAAAACATGTTTCCATAATTAAATGGTTTTATATGATTTAATATAACATTAATAACCTTAAATTCATTCAAATAAGATGATGTATTGTGTTTTGGGCTCTATACACACCTACATGTGTCTTTTGCCTAAGAGATTATCCACATACAATTGATTGCGAACTCCTATAGTCCATAGGATGATATTGGGTATGGAGACCTAAAAAAATTGAAAAATATATAAGTTTACATTACTTATTAAGACATAAAATACTATACATGGTTTTTATGACACATGTTTTATGGATAATATTCACCTACAAGATTATACTTGTCCAAACATAGTTGACTAAGTTTGACTAAAATAGACAGTGAGCATAAATAAGTAATACCTAAGTATTGGAAGTACATAAGAATAAAAAAATGGGTCAAAATAAATATAAAATTACCACAAGGGATTAAAGTAAGATCATTTAATGTTTTAAAAATATAAAATAGGTAAGAACACTTACATGTGTAGTCATTGAAGTAAAATATAGTCAGAGATAGAACTCAGTCTTGTCTAAGCAGGGTGTATGGAAGAGTATGTGAGAGGTTGGAGAGGAAAATGAATATTGGAATCAATAAAATACTATAATGATGTTATTATTTATCTTTCATGATATAAATATAATATATAATGGGATCTAGATAGGTAATACACATTTCATATGATAGAAACACTGTGCACAGTCTACTTACCTACAATCTGTCTTGGGTCTTTGAGGAATTGGAAGGTAAAATAATAATACCAAGGGATTAATTTTTGTGGATAAAGTATTTAAAACCTATATAATCTCATAAAATTATTATTTTGTTTGATAAAATAAGGGAAGTGCTCTCTATTTTGTCTCAGATAAAGGGTACTCCATTTATACACAAACCTTGTAGTCTTGGGGAATGAGGATGAAAGGGTGAACTAAAGGTTCATTTGATATTTAAAATAGGTGTGGAAAGTTTTAGTAAACTTTTAAAAACATTAATAAAGTCTTGAATCTACACAAGTGGTCCAAACCTACAAGAGTTGTAGTTAAGCCTATCAAGTAGGGTTTAGGCCTAAAAGCCAAATCTAGGGTCAACTTCACTTAAAACATTAGGAGAACATTATAATTAATTTGGGAATTTTTTTACTATCATAAAAGATGTGTATAAGATATTGGTATATAATTAATCACAAGGAATCCATATTCTGGCTCAAAGACAACATTAGGCCTATGTAAATGGAAGGAAGGGCTCGAATAAGTAAATTTAGATGATCACATATTATTGGAGGTTGTGAATGGGGATATATGGAGTTTGGGGAAGTTGAAAAGGGTCCTGAGATTCATTCTTGTAAAATTGGTTAGGATTTATAATGTTCCATCTTTATGAATGAACCTTAAGAGTATAAGTAGCCTAAAACCCTCACAAACCCTAGTTAATGACCCGACTAAGAAAATAAGGTTGGGCAGATATTAAAATAATATGGAATGGGAATGGAAATTATTGAAACCTATAGGAGACTCTATAATTAACTTTACCATCCACTTAAGGTGTTTCATACTTATATGAATAGGGTACATAATTACTTTTCTTGACTATTTTGTGCATTATGCAGGTTTTAGGAGGTTTCAAGAGATGAAATAAACTTTGGAAGGAATATAGAGACTTAAGATAACTCCAAATTTCCATTTAACACTTAATAAAAAATCATAAGTGTTCCTATTAGTTGCTTCATATTAGCCAATCAGAATTGGCATAGTGGGCAAGATAGTGAGAAGTGTGAGAACATCAAGTATAAGCCTATTTAAGGTATACCTAAGAAATATAAGTCCATGGAAGATATTTCCAAGTCTCATCCAATCCCATGTTTGGATTTTAATTATAAATTTAATCCATTTTTTAATCCAAGTGTGCAACGTATGTGAAAGAGGAGTTTCTTTGACTTTAGGTAGTGATGGCTCACTTTTAGAGGAATACAAGTGATTAGGAATGAAAAAAATCATGGAGAAGAATTTATAAAACCCTTATCTCATATTAAAATCATTAGACATATCCCTAATAAGTTTTGGGACGTTCAAATAGGGGTGAATGATAGTAGTTTTCTTGTGTAAAATGAGAACTCTTACACCACATTTTAAGAGTTACATGACTTAGGGTGACACTTGCACTTCCTGAATTTGCATGATCAGTTTCACATTATATTATCATACACATGTAACCCATTTTATAAGCTTGATAATTATCCTTGTGACCTTTGGACTTCTCTTTTCCCACTTCTCTCTCAAGTTCTATAAGAACTAGCCATTTTGGCCTTTGTAAAAGATGCTCCACCTAAGTATGTTGAAGCTATGCTCATTTGCATACCATGGATCAATAAACATTACTAATTTTTACCTCTTCTATGACTATTCATAGTTTGTTTACTTGAATGATTTATCTTTATTAGTGATGACTGTTGTTTCTTTAACATTGTTGTCTCATTATTTCACTTATTGGTAGCTTCAAAGCTTATTCTTATAGGTCATGTGAAGTGTCAAGGTTAAGTGAGTTATTATATTAAAATAGTGCCATTTTAGGCCTCTTTTCTATTCTTCCTAGCCTAAACATTCATCACAGCCTCATAATAAAATACTAATGTGAGAAGATTCAGATTAGAGAAGTGTATGTTTAGTTAGTCTCTTAGTTTTATGTGTGACATGCATCTGGTTGGTAATCATAAATTAATTTGGTGTATCACATCATTTAGGATAGTTTACTTTCAATTTTCTCTCCTTTTTCCTTCTAAGCATAGGTGTAGTAGTGATCCAAAAATTGGTACATCAAGGGAGATATCCCTATCTAGAGATTCACCTCATTCTTAGGCTACCCACAACCTAGAGGTGTTTCAATTGTACCACTTGGATGAGGAGAGCTGAGACATCTCCTCAAAGGGTGAAAATCAAAGTGACAACATTAAGGTTACTCTTTATTTCCTATGGTACCCCCTTCCCCACCTATGGTTTCTTCTCTACCTGTGGCTCCTTCTTCACTAGTGGTGCCTCATTCTTATCCCACAAATACCATTCTTATTCTAACACTTATTCCTCTCCTTGATTATTCTACGTACGAGAGCCCTCATGAGCATGATCCTTTAGCTACACCTAAATTTTATTTTGAGGAGATTCGATGAAAAGTATTTTTATAACTTTATATGAGGATTGATGAGACTTTAGCTACCATTAGGATCTAGATTCATTGAGGTGTTTCAAATGTCATGGATAATATTTGAGAAAAAAATTATCAATATTTATGAACATTGCATGGTGTTCTTTCACATTATTATTTATTATTTTTTTAGATTGGATTTGTTACCCAATTTTATATATATATATATATATATATATATATATATATATATATATATATATATATATATATATAATGTGTTATGTATTATATATGGTTTCATTTACTTTATCTTATGAATTATTTTTGTTCTTTTCATGATTGTACACTTACGTCTATGAGTTATTTTCTTTCATGGATTTATTTTTCATTTACAATTATTGTTTTGTACCCTATCTCAATTAAAACTCAGATACTTATTATTGTGACTTGGTTATACAAACCTTGCTCCCCTTAGTAATTTTTATTCACCATATGATTATTTAACAAATAATACATCTCATTGTAATTCTATTTACTGATCTAATTTGGATATCCTTTTATTCCTCTATATTTATTTCACATACTAAGCATCCATATGGTTTAAATTTGAGATTACATATTGGTTCATAGGTAAGCCTAAGTGTTTAGTCAGTCATATATTTAGATAATTAGATTCTTTTAGACAAAGTCTAAAGCTCAGTCATGTGTATCACTTCTATCATTCATGTTAGTTATTTTAAATCCATATGGAGGAAAACTCATAAAATACATAAAATTTAAAATCCAAATCATTTAAATGAAAGATAATATAAAGATAACATATTAATTCAAAATTAAAGTCACACTAAAATATGTGATTCATAACACATCTCCTTTTTCTAATCAAATATAAAAATATATAGTTGGCCTCATTATAGAGTTGAGGTCCATTAGGGTACAATAGGCTAGTAGATTAGGAAAGGAGAATAAAAAAATCTGTTAGTGCTACCTACTTTATCACACAAGTACACAATTTTCACAGTAGACCAACAACTCTATAAGAGTTCTTAAGGAAAAAAGAACATGTTGTGAGAAGGTAGGTTAGTTTTAATTTTATTGTTCATATAACCAACATGAGTTGATCTTATACTTTCACTTATTTTCTTATACAAATTTGTGCTTATTGCGAGCAAGTATCCTTTGTATTTTAATGTCACTAGACTCTTAGTGTCTCTCCTTTGTACCTAGTATGCCTCATGTTTCCTAAGGTATTCTCATAGATGTCTCTATCATGATTTTTACACTCCCTCTTTCATTAAAACATTCATAATATTTCCCCTTGAGAAATATTATTTTGTTATCCAATCATTCCCCCTAGGGTTTCTCTTTGTGAGTTGCAGTGTAAGACCATGGATAGGATCAAACCCTCCTCATAAATTGCCATAATAAAAACATATTTTAAATCACTCCCATAGTTATTTTCACCTAATTTGTGTTCCCTTTGTGATTTATATCATGAATGGGATCAGGCCTTCCTCATAAAATATTCTAATACCCCATTCATAGTATAATTAAGACACAATGAAATTACATGCATCAAATTTAAGATAAGTACTATTAAATTATGAGTTACATGTCATTGATGTACTTCCCATATTTATTTGGTATTTTTTATGCTTACTTCATAAGTCCTTCAATTTTATCTTCTTATTTTAGAATTGCATGTATGCTTACAACCATATATTTAAATTTTTCATACTTCCCAACTTGAACTAGTGTGATTAATTTTTTCTACATTTTTGTTTTTCTTTCCATACTTCCCAACTTTATTTAGTATGATTGATTGACTTAAATTTTTTTTAAACCATTGATTTTCATGTGCCTTCCATTTTATTACCATTTTTTCATAATTTCCAATGTGATTAGTGTTATTTTTATTTGTTTTAATTTGGTGCAAATATTTACATGGTTTGAAAACATTTTAATCCCCTTTTACCATATTTGGTTTATTATATTTATTCATCTTTTCTTATTACACATTTCCCATTGTGATATAGTGTGTATTACATTTTTTTGATTACTTATACTTTTCTAAATCATTTTTATCTTTTTATTTTTAACCTTGCATGTGTAACACATAATGCTAGAAAATAAAACATACATCACATATTTCTCATAGGATATACAACAATGACTAAATACATATGCTATAAAGTAAATATATCCATGCATCCACATCCAAATGCAAGCACAACTCGTGAGCTCAATAAAATTGTCAACATCTGTCTCTCTCTCTATATATGTGTGTGTGTGTGTGTGTGTGTGTGTGTGTGTGTGTGTGTGTGTGTGTGTGTGTGTGTGTGTGTTCATCATGTGTTTTTTACAATAGAAAACTAAAAAATACAATAGATATAGCTTTAGGGATATGATTCATCCTATCTATCATGTGGCCTATCCATGCCATTGATGCCTATGACTGACCCCTCTAAATAATACACTATAAATATGTATTTCAAGATCTCAATATAAAAATCTATCCTTGTTATTGTCCACCTAGGCCTATACCTATCCTAGCTGGATGGTGGTCTCCATGTGCACATCTATCTCCTATGCTAAGACCTGCCAAGCCTATGCCTCTCTATCTCCAACACCTATCAGTGGTTGTGACCTATCACTACAAGACTATAGCTTCTTTATAGCCTCTCCCACTAGTCTAAACTATCCCACCTAGGTTAGGATAGATAAAACCTCATGATCATCTAACATGGTAGGGTTGTATGGTGTCAACACCCCATCCAAAATGTCATGGTGCAAAACCATAAGTAGGGATCCCAATCTAATCTTCTCTATCATAAGATATGCAAAACCAAAACTAGATAAGCATCAAATTTCATATATATATTTCTAAAATAATTTATCTATCATAATAATCATGTAATTAGTTTTCTATATTAAAAAACTTATATCAATTTAAAACCATTTCTCATGAGTGTTGGTCTTGTCAATCATGGTCTCCCCATATAATCACCTACTGAGCACTTACTCCATTAATTTCCTCTACACTAATGTAAATATAGGAGTCACAACCTAATCCCTCTATAGTCCTCTCCTTAATGGTCTCTCTATGGACCAACTATGTCCTAAAACTGATGTAGGATTCCCATTTGTAATAACTAGTGCTTATTCCTCCTCACATCAATGGTGCCTCCATCTCTGATGAGCTCAAATTCACCACTGTTACATATTCTATGGTGCCTAATATGCCCATTGATCTACCCCTACATCCACATCCATAACATCTCCTCCTTATATCTACATTACCTCTTATTGTAATGCTTGACTAGCCCATAGTTTAGCACACCAAGGCTTGATCATCTATATCTCCATAGGTACCCCTTTGCCTCTTATCTCTCTTGGATATCTACCATGTCATGACCAATAAATAGACACTACTATAATAACTACTAGATGGGGTAGTCCTAGTTTCCCAAGTACACAAGCCACTAGATGAGGCTCTACCCATGAAGTGTAGTGGCCTATGACCTATAAATATGCCAACCCTATCACAACAACTAAGCCATATGAAAGTTATGTGAATGTATAGGTGTCATAATATCTACCCTTGTGTGATAATCTATAATGCTAAAATATGGGGCATGAACCATGCTACATGGTCTTACCTCCATCACATGACTCAAAGCAACCTATCATCGACCACATGGGTCAACCTAGTTGATCGATACATAAGGAACCTCTCATATATCTACGTGCTAAGAAAAATAATTGGTCCCATCATATTCTACCTTCTAGATGGAATCCCATACATATCATGCATGATCTAGACTTAAATGACATAACCAAAATCAAGGAATACTCCATGATCTAATATGGACTGACACAAGGATATTATATAAAGTGGTACCTTGTTATCTTATTTATGATACAACACTCATGCTATCAAAAGTCCTATCACTGCCTTTCATATGTTTAGATTGGATGTAAGATATACATAGAACAAAATTACCCTCAATCTAAGGTGGATCCTATCTGAGCCTATAGCCCATTGAGCTAACACTTATCTCTTATCTTCTAACTCTAGTGTAGCAGTGGTCATCAGTGTCCCACCTATCAAAAGTCTAAGTAATATGTGGACATCTTCTATATTAATCACCACCTCAATGGCATCCCCTTCCACCTCCCATAAAAAAGTGTTGTTCAACCATTCCCATGCTCTTAGGAACATGATAATGAGATCAACACTTAGAGGGATCCATCTTATCTCTATAATGCTGACAAAGCCCAAGGTGGCCAGGTAATCCTTATCCATATATAATAACTTCTCTAATAAATTTGGTAGCCATGATGCATCTACCACACACAAAAATCTTTGGCATCTCTAAAAACATCAAAAATAGAGGATGTATTAGATCTCAATGTCAAAATACACTAACATACATTCTCAAAATTTACAAATTAACTACTTCATCAGATTGTTTGATTTAGTTTTCTATTTGTTATATTTTTATACACCATCAACCCATTTAATAATAAATTAGCCCTATTATAGTCTTGTTATAATACATTGACCCTATGGTATGCATTCAACTCCTTCTAACAAATTGTATTGGCTACCTATTACCAATGGCAATAGCTAGAGGGTACTATGTCAACCATCTTCTCATTTTAAACTATGTTGGCCTACTACTATGAAATCAACCATATTCAAAAATAATATGTTATCCCACTACTAGTGCAGTCAACCCCCTATTTCCCTCTTACATTATGAATAGAGTCAACCAGGTTGACTCTATTCTTTATTTGTGGTGATTTTTTGACCATTTACCATAAATGCCTTAGGCATTTATTGGTATGATCTTTTCCTACCCAATACCCCATTCTACGCCTAGTCTATCTAAAAATTTCATAGGGTTAATTTCAATGTCTAGATTTTGCCTATCAGTCCATTTTATATATTTATCTTAATTTCAAATAAAACTATTCAAATAATTTGAAATTCATGTTTTCTTACCTATGTTGTACTAGCTATGACTTTTATGCATCCTTCACATCGTAGTTGTCATATCCTCACCATGGTCTCTCTCTAGGCTCAAATTGGGTCTCTCAGAGCAATGTTTTCTCAGAATTGTAAAAATAACAAATGAATTATTTTTCACCCTATTTATGTTTACTATTCAATTTTTTTACTTGTTAAATATTTACAACTAGATTTCATATTTTATCATATCTTTGTTTCTACTAGCTCTTTTTCCAAATCGTAAGATGTTATGAAATCCTAATGTCATAGAGAATCTTCTCACATATTACATGTATTTTTTGCAAAAAAAATGTTTTTTTTTCTCTTTTTCACTGATATCTATAGGTTTGCCTAATGTTCCCTACATTGGCCACCATATTTATTTCACTTAATTTATTATCTACAACACTAAGGTAAGTAAAGGTATATTTTTTTCAATTCTGTCCTTTCATTTATCTTATTTTCTTCTTACTATAATTTATTTAGCTTTAGTGTTGTTTGTTACTATGTTATTTTTTTGAAGCACCATCCTATGTTGCACCTACATGACACATAATGAGATTCAAATGGAGCACATATATACACATAATATTTTCAAACTTTATCAATTATTGATGCTTTCTCTCTTATAGGAATATGTTGAGTCTCAATCTCTATAAGTACATGCCTTAAAGGGTGCACCAAAAAATGGGTGGGTAGACCATTGGTTCTTCACAGGATTATTGTCCCATATACCACCATTTTCTATCTACATAACCATATCCTATACAATTACCTAATATTTAACACATCTCTTGCACACTCTAATAAATTCGCCACCTTACTTAGATCCTTTCTAAGCCTAAAACCCCTTTTTGATAATTTTTAATACACTGTTAGCTTAGGTTGACCTTATATTTAATTGATATTTGCATGTTATAGGTGTAGGTAAGCCTTGGCTAAGCTAGATTGGGACCTAACCTATTTTTTATAAAATAATGATAAAAAGTCAAATTGGGCCAACCTTGATGGCTAAACTTTCAAAAAGGTTTAGGGTTAGATTCATCTATATATACACATCCATTTCCATCATTTGAGGATAAGAAAATAAGAATAATATTATATTATTCATATGTTTATCCACCATTATACTTGAGGATCATTACTTAGAGTTCTAATACTACACTTAGAGATACAAATCTTATCTTGTGGAGAAGTCTTTTGAATGCATAGAGAAGTTGTATATCCTAGAGATAACTATCCTTGTTATCCTTGCATACCATAAAAACCTCTTACAAATCACCTTGGCCAAGGGAGAGATTAAGGCTTGGAGGGTTCATATTCAAAGGTAAGTATTCCTAACTTTGTTCCTACTTTATAAGAGTAGATAGATTTGTATTTGTACTTATCTCCAACACATTAGGATTTCCTATACATTGACTTTAGTATAGATCTTCTATGCATGTTTAATTTTTATATTTATTATGCCCACTTTGTGTCAAAATATTTGGTGAGTACTATGTTAGATTTTACTTTACTTTGTATATACCCAGTGAATATGAAAACATAGGACCTAGCTAGGGTTATTACATAATGTTTCTTGATTAGATACTTTAAAACCCTATCTATTGATGTTATTAAGGTAAGATACCCCCTTTGTTAGGTCTAGTAGATCCATCTTGGTCACGAACTCAAATATCTAATTCATAAAAAAATAGAAAGTGTAAGATTTATCTTTTTGGAGCTAAGATTGATTAATAGGTCAGCTGCATTTTCCTTTGTATACACACACAAATCCCCAAAATAAAATTTGAAACTCCTATTTATATGGATTTATAACTAGGTTTAAATCCACCTCCCACTAAGTGGAAAAATACCATACCCATCAATAGTTAATGAGTCATCTATTTAGTTTGAATGAGAATTGATCTAGTTCAAATCCTAAGATAATCAAGGCACCAATATATCAACCAATGGATTTATTGCATTTAGTTCTTAGTTACCACCTTCCTTGATAATGCATGCCTTTTTAAACTTTTTGTAGTTATTGAACCCTATCAAGATGACATGACACCCTAGTCAAAATGGTTTGATTTTATATTATATTATGTGTCTATGTCTAAAACATCCCTTCACATATTGGGGAGATGCACATTTGTGCTCTGGGTTTCATTCATGACACCTTATACCAAACTTGCATTCTAATTTTATGTGTTGTTTACACTCTTCTTTCCTAGGTGAACTAAAATTTTCATGTGTGGTTTCTCAGTATTGAGCACTTGACCAGTCTAAAAACTTAGGTATCATAGTTTTATTTTAGATATCCTTCTCTACTCATTTGCACTCAAATACATTAAAATATTATCTATAAATACAAAATGATGCAAGATGGTTTTCCACCTATGATTATCATACATTAGACACCTCAAGTAACTAAAATGTGATCCCCAACTCACAATTTGAAATTTTTGAGATCATAGCCATTATTATTGATATTTGAAAGTCTAAATATGATGCATCTTCTATCATATTATTATTCCAATGCATCAAATAGTTATTATACTCTTTCCTACATGTCATTTTCAAAACCTTGGATTTCATAATTGATTACATCTTGTCCCTCTCTTTATTTGGTAATTACACCCTCTAGTCCAAAACTTGTGCCTCCTCCTCCTCCTCCTCTTCCTTCTCTTCTCCTCCTCATTCTTGTCTTATTAAAATCATACAAGTATACCACATTAAATGAGATATATTTATGCATGGGTAAGAATTAACCTACAACTATCATATCTTAAGATATATAAACTCAAAGAAGGTTAATCAAATAGAGCTAATGATACCTAATGTTTGGGTAGTGACCAATGGATCTACAAACCTAGAGATAGGGTTGCCTATATCGTTAGTCCTAAGAGGAAGGGATTCTAAATCCTAATTGTATGGTAAAATGAAATAAATCTAACTATATTTCTATGATTAAGGTAAATGATTTCCAAAGGTAATGTAAGTCATGAAAATAAAGTAAATTGGAAAGGTTAGAATAATCATAAATGGCAAGGTGTCATGGTCTAGGCAACCTAAAATAGAATAATGAAAAGTCTATGTGATTTTATAGCTACACTAGTATAAGCATATAAATAACCTAGATAAGGATAAACACATATTCATTCAATAAGAAATAAGCAATGTATAATTACTAACTGAAATAAATAAAATTATATAAGATTAGAAATACTTACCTTGGGGTGGACCCATTGATCCTCAATATCCCCTTTGGCCAATGGTGCTTTGCAATATTTTATTTTGGTTTTAAAGACTTAAAAATATGGGTAATAGGATCTAGGATAATAAAGGTCCTCCTATAAAATCTCTAAGACTTCCAAAAGACTATCTTGTTTCACTTTAAGGTTCTAGACCCAACTCCCCCAAATGATGACTTAAGGCAAAAGAGCAAGTAAAAGTATATCAGATGAGTGTATATTATATATGTTGGAATGAAATATGACTTATATATATTTTTCCAATACCCAAACCAAACCTAAATTCTAAACTGATGGCATCAACCAAATTAATACAATTATGAGATGTTATTTATAATTGAATGACATCAACTAGGTTAATACAATATGAATATTAGTAAACAAGATTAGATCTACATTAGACTAGTCGATGTAGTATAAGAGTGAAAAAGGCATGAAAAAGATAGTATCAATATGGATGATGTTTTAGAATATAATAAAACTAAAAAAACACATGGAATAAGATGGAAGGTTGTAGATAGTAGGATAAATCTAAGTTGGAATTACAAAAGGATTGATTTGATCATGATAACATAGCAAAAAATCTTGCAAGAAGCTAATGCCTTCCCACCCCTTTCTTGGTACACCTTTTAAGGTGTGCACTCAAGGATATTGAATCTTGATAAATCACTACAATAGAAAGTGTTGCTAAGTGATAAAAGTGAAAAATCTTATGTTTATACATATTACCCACCTAAAACTCATCACATGTCACAATAGTGTAACATGAATCGATGCTTCAAAGAACATGGCAACACAAAAATTATGCTAACTAAAATTAAATGCATAAATACACATTAATAAATTTATAATTTAAAGTACCATATACATACCTTGACTTATCTTTATCTTTTAATGACTGAAATAAAATACCATAGTCTCGATCATGGGTGGTTTATGATCTACATTAGAAAAACCCTAGGGATACAAGGCTAAAACTAGATAGAAGTGAAGCAAGAAAATGTAGGATGATCAAAGTAAATGGAAATATCTTAAAATAGACTAAATCACTTGAAAAATTTGGTAAGCTGGGATGACAAGGGCTAGGTTAGAAACAAAAGACCAAGGAAACTGAATAAAGGTCAAGGAAGATTGGCAATTCAAAAATCCAAGGCTACTTATGACCGAAAACCCAAAAATACATCCAAATTAATATAATTAACAACATAGATAAAACTAAGGACACATTTAAATGGTTAATGAAATAAAAATTGATGTAAGATAATTAAAAATACATACTCAAATAAAGATATAAAAATGTGAAATTATTAAAAATGGGACCAAATGGCCCACAAAAAGGTAAATCTCAAGGTCCTAAAGCATGACTAAGATAAATCCTAAACATATAAGGCAATAAATAAGAGAACATCTCACAATAACTCAAAGATGTAGATTTTATTCTAAAAATGGATAAAGTAGGTGGTAAGGGAAAGAGGGTATAACCAAGGTGAAAACATAATCTTTACCAAGAATGAGACACTTGAATTAATTTATTAAGACTAAGGTTTTTTGACATCAATATCCTTAGGGAACCCTACCTAACAATGTAAGTTTGGGCTAAATAGTGAAGTATAAAGATCATCCCATGAATTTTGGCATATCTTAAAATTAAAATAGATCTTACCTTCTCATAACATGTTCCCCCTTATCAATACCACTTACAAATTCTTCATCCTACTATGAATATTAGGTCTTATGTGAAAATATGGGTTTTACTAAAATGTAAGAAGATATAATGATATAATAAGGCATCTTACTTAAGTCTACTGGCCTACTACACTCTAATGGACCTTAGCTCTATAATAAGGCCAACTATGGAGTTTGAGAATAAACTAAGATAAGAGATGTGCCACATAAATATCATGTCTTTTGGTGTGATATAACTTTTAAGATATAATTACCTTTTAAA
Organism: Torreya grandis; assembly: GCA_037957365.1. Lineage (NCBI taxonomy): Eukaryota > Viridiplantae > Streptophyta > Pinopsida > Cupressales > Taxaceae > Torreya > Torreya grandis. The sequence goes on along the minus strand of JARHVA010000633.1, from coordinate 2,818,902 downwards.
ATTTACCTTTTTTATGATATGGCTTTTAACTCTTTTGTATTTTTATATTTTCCTCTTATGGATTTGGAAAAACCCAACATGGGTGCTAAATATGAATATCACAGGAGAGATTACACTTATTTTCTAGTGAAGAAGACCTAAATACCATGATATCTAAGACTCCTAGGATTTTACGTTAGAAAAGAGTGCAATCTCAAAAATGATCTTGGTGAGCCCAAAAGGATAGTGAAAAATGATAAATAATGGAAATGATCATAGAAGGATTAGGTTTACCAATCACAAACAATTTATAATGGAAAATTATAATAATGATTGATAGGCATGAATCATCATCATAATAACTAGTCAAAGTGTAATTAATAACATGAAGATAGAACACTATAGTTTTACCATACTAGAATGTGACTGATTCTAAGTGAGGGAAAATACTACTCTTGACTGTTGCCTTATAGTTTGTGGAAGCCACCTAGATAACTTTGGGAGTAAAATCAAGCTATTAACTTTGAAAATAATAAGCACATATGAAGATTGGCCTGGTCTTATATGAGTTCTTATACTTTAAAAATCATAATTGAAGAGTCAAGAAGCATAAATAAAATGACCCTAAGAGGTGTGTAAAATGAGGATAATACCAAAAAATCAAGAGAATAACCAATGGATAATTGATAAAGGTATAGATGGGTGTTTTTGAGTAAATATTGGTCCTATCTAAGGTGTTACAATGAAACTCACAAGCTAAGAATCCCTAAGGTATAAATAAAGAAAAAATACCTAAGGACTTAGACTGTGTGCTAGGGATAATGTAAGAGAAAAACCCAAAGGTGTGTACATAATAAAATGATAGCTACAATAATAAAGTAAATGTGAAACCTGAAAGACATGTTACCTCTATACTATATATAAAACCAATGATAATCATGCAAGTAAGAAGTACTATAAATGGAAAAGGTAATACAAAAAGTAAATCTAGGAATAATGTGATGCTAAACAAATTAATGTTGTTCACTCCAAATTCTAGTTTATGAAATACCCATGAGATTGGGTATTCCCCAAAGAGGAATATGGGAACAATTATGGACTTTCATCCTCCATTTTAGGATTGATGTAGGATTAGCCTAGGGCATAGTTGTGGGTATTTATTTTCACTATGGAGTCTACATGAATAGTCTTCAAGAGATGTGGTGTCACCATCAAAATTTCAATATGATATTTTTGCACTCAAGTCTAATTATAAAAGGTTAGTAATAAATTTCATGTATTGTGCTCCTCTTATTTTTAAACATAAGGGGAAAGGGTAGTCTAGTCTTTAAAAAATAAACACAAAAAAATAGGGGAGAGTAAGGCAAAAAAGAGAGCCTCTAGATTCAAAACAAAATCAATGCATCAACCATCAAACCAAATGCCCTTGCCATAGTTATATCACTTTGGAATGAGTTTCACAAAAATTTATACCTCAAGGAACACACAATGGGAAGATTTTGAGGAAATAAGGGAGTATGCCTTAGCTATGAACCCTCACTGAATATAAGTACTAGAAATTTATAATAGTTTACACATAAACCTCCAATGATAACTTTTAGATTAACAAAAATTAACAATACTATAAAAATATAAATGAGATAGCTCACAGTAGGATTATAATAGACAAGCACATCATAACCATAACATACATTTAATAACAAGGTATAATCCTGATTAATCTAGCATTAACAAGAATTCAAAATGGATATGAAAGATAATTGAGATGTAGAAAAAAACCTTTATATAAAATTAGTATTTTAATCATAAAAAAAGTGATATTACAACAATTGATCATGGCCAACTCTACATTTTGAAGAGATGAAGGAAAAATCAAGTAAATCTTGGGTGTAATCTAATAGCACTTTTAAACAAGTTTTAGTCACCCCTTAAATTATAATATAACTTTACATTTTGTAGATGAGGATGGGATTAACCTCCAAATAGCATGAGATTCCCATCTTAGGCCATGATTTCCACTCATGGTAGTTATAACACTAAACCAAAATTCAAAAAACAAATCCCCTCAAGCCCATAAAAGGATATGTGGGGGACCACATAGTTGATACACAAAGGTGGCTATAAATATATAACTCCTAAACATTTTGATTTTTTATCCTTAAATTCTAATGTGGTTGTCATGAGGTCATATTCTTAGTCCTAATTAATAAGGTTTATCAGGGGTTACCTTAATATTACCTCAACTTGATTCACTAGCCTCTGATACACTTAGAAGGGAGCCTCCATGGATATCTAAACTCTAGACACTAGGTTGATGCTTGTCATGTACTATGTTGATAGCTCAATAACTACTCAATACCCTTCCCTATTTACTTTCATAACCTTCTCCCTCATGACCTGGTCAAAGTGACCCATTTGGACTCCAAATTCTCCCTTGCCCAATAAGGTGTAGTTTGGGTGGAACAACATAGAGAAATCAACCTCCTTAAATTAGGTTGGTATCTTTTTCTTTCCATTTTATAAGGGTCCTATTATATTCCGATCCATATCTAGCCATTCCTCCATATCTACATTCATGTTCCTAGCCTATTTCTAGTACAACCCCAAGTCTAAGGTGGGCATTAGTTTCAATTATAGGAAGATATATTTGTTAATCACCACCAACAACTTCCTATACTTCCCCTCAATATCCATAATCCTCTCTATGTAATTCTAAATCTAATGGATAAGCACAAGTATCTCTTCCATAGTCTCTACCACCTTCCCCAAAACTGAGAAGAGTAGTAAGAGGGTATCCTTGAACTTCCCAATCAACCTAGTAGGGAAAGAGCTCTTCACCTATGATTCTAGTGTCTAAACCTAAATTTTCATATCTTTAAGGATATTCTCTAACATATCATGTGTTTTTTAGAGAATTAAAATTTTATCCTCAACCATATTTTCCTCCACATTGGAATTCCTCACCTTGGTGAGGAAGAATAAATCTTACTAGGATTGCCATACCACTAGGTTCCCCTCTTGGATGAACTTTTAGATTAGAGTCTTCTTCATGCTTCTTGTGGCTCTATCAAAAATTTATTTTGGCTCTGTCAAAACTCCATTGTATATTAGGATGGATTTAGACTATCATCTATAGTTATTGTAATCGTGGGACCATTCCATGGGTTTTAAGAGATATTGGTAGGATGGTAGAGATAGTAGTGAGGGGTAGAGGATGAGGTAGAGGGGATATGGAGGATGCAGAAGGGGTGAATGAGGAAATAAATGGAAGAGGAGAGAGCATGGGAATAAAATTATGAAGTATGAAATGGGAGGACCATGATAACATCTTCACCCACCAATACTCCCAGGTCATTCCCACTTGAGGGGAAATGACTCCCAAGATGGGGGTGTTTAATAGAAGGGAAGATATTCATTAGTTAAATTTAAATCCTTGGGGGAATAGGGTAATGGAAAAAGGGGGATGAGGAGTAATGTGTGGAGGTATCATGATCAAGGTTAGAGGAAATGTTGAGGATGATGAAGGAGACTAGACTAGAGTGGAAGGTATATAATGTAGAGAGGGTGAGTATCCTTATTATTTTTCTTAGGTCTCTTACCTAAGTTAGTTCTTGATGTTATGGTGAAAGGAATAGTGAAGATAAAAGGAGCCATGGGGGAAAACTATAGAGGGTGATGAATCACTAAGGAAGGTGTCAAGGCAACTGAAGGGAGTGTTGAGATAATTCCTACCACTGTAGATGTAATCTTGATGGATATAGCTTTGCTCATCAATGAATATGTGCATGTAGGTACCTATACTAAAGTCATGCCCAATGAAGGCACTAAGGAGGTTATAGGTTGTATAATGAATGGGATGGAGGTAAATGAAGAGGTGAGGATGCTTAGGAGGACCAAGATCAAATTTACTTGGGTGAATAACAAAGGGGGTGCAATAGGTAAAAGAGGAGGCACCACTTGGGGAGCTCATAAAAGGGGAGTAAAACCGAGGGGTGCTATGATTAGGAGATAGAAGGTAGTGAGAGTGAGGGGTGGAAGGGAGATAAAGGAAGTGGGAGATGTGAGGGGTGGAACTTACATTGATTTTTACTAAGAACCCTATTCTAGGATTACCTTTATATCTTTGGTGACAATAAAACCCAAAGTCTATGTGGCCCAATGTCAAGGTATCAGTGGTTAATTTGCCTATATATAGGTTTTCTGATGCTGAATAACATAGTTCTAGATCAATTTGGGTTAGGATATCAAAGCTTTTGGTGGAGGTATAACTAGATCATGAGGTGTAGGACCTATTAGAAAAGGAAGAGGAGGATCCAAGGCATGAATTAGATAATATGGAAGAATACCCTATAAAAATCCTCTTTAAGATAGTGGGAGGATTTAGAGTTAGGAAGTGATAAAAAACTAGAGGGGGATCATATGGGCTCACCTAGAGCTTATTTACTTTCATTTTCTTCTGAGACATCATATAAGACAACACCTCCTATTCATTCATAATGTTCAAATATAGCTCATCATCATCCTTTAACTGGTGTCTATAGTTTATATTAAGGTAGGTCAAATGCCTTTCTAGGTAAGCCCTGATCATGTCCTTAGGGTCCTAATTCCAAAGCTTAGCTCTCCCTAGGGCGAAAGAGTCTCACTTGGCCACATTTTTTAGAGGGGAGGGAAGGCCTTATAGACATGTTGCTTAATGGATATTACGAGTGGTGGGAATGCCATCTTATGGTGGCCTATGCAAAAGCTAAAAATACCTTCTAATAATTGGTATGTGATATCTTACTTTACCAAGTGATCCAAAATGAAGTATGATAAATAGAGGGTCTTCTTAAGGATGCTCATAATTATAATCATGGTGTCTTCTTGGTAGTACCAATAGTCATCAATGGCTATAATGGAGTATAATATTTCCTAAGATAAATGGGGCATTGAGGCTACATTGATCACATTGTAGACCACTGGGTAGAAGTGCTTATAGATGTCCTAGATATGGTTCCAATACTAGTGTCCATATAGTTTATAAAATACTACATGGACTATCGAGTCTCTTAGAATCCACATAGGAAAATTGGATAGATATAAAGTGAGAATCCTATATATTACATGTATGAGGTAGCTCATCATGTAAAAATTCCATCTTATTCAAGCATTAAATATGGCATTGACCAACTTGAGGTTTATCATCCCTCCCATGTCTAAGACATCAAATCTATTGAGGATCATATGGAGGAGGGACAATCATAATTCATTAATATGTAAGTAGTATGTAATCAATCTTGGGATCTAAACAATCAATTTAGTAGAATCACACCCACCCAAACCTCCTCTTAGAAGGTACATACCATGTATGCATTGATGTCATCCTTACTAACCCATTTAGCATTTAATTTCTTGACCCAATATTGTAATACATCATCTATTTGGAAGGTTTTAGTCCAATTATTCACTTTTGCAACATCATAATAATGTGAAATTTAGGAGGGAGTAATACACCTTGTAGGCATTCCTAGAGATGTCAAAATTTTGATGTTGAGAGTTGGGTGAGTAAATCCAGTCATGGAATCCATTTTACACTCAATGATAATGAAAAATAGGTTTCAAAACAAGTTGGAATAAGGAAACATATATGGTTTGGTTGTGTCCTTGAGAAGACAACATGTTTTATAAGCTTTAAGGGTGTCTTTTTACTCTACCTATTCATCATTATCATAGCCCAATTCATTGGGTACTTATTTGATTATTTTGAACAGGTCATTATAGTTATTGAAATATGTCAAACCTTATGAGTATAGGGTATATTAGTACTTGATCTCAACCTTGGGGTTTGAGGAGGGTGAAACCATTGTAGGAAGATGGATGCAAATTGAAAGGTATTGAGTGTAAGGAAAAAATGAATGGGTATGTGATGGGAATTAAAAAGCAAAGAGTTGAATTACTCTTGAGAGTGTATAGTGATAATCATTAGTGAATTTTCCATAGGATATTTGTAAAAAATATGTTCATCCCTCTATATTAATGTAATTTGGTGACTCACTTGTTATGAATTAAAATTTGAGTAGGTATCTAGATCTCTTCTCTTTATTTCCTAGTCCAAAGTTAAATTTAGAGCTCATGATCCTCTACCACCAACCAATTTTAGCAATGGCAATGAGACATTTTAAAACCATCCAATCAGATCCAACTTTATATTTTTAAATTCCCAATGTATGGTAGGCACATGGTCATATATATTCAATGCCTCTTAGTTAACTCATGCCTTACACCATGCATCATATGCTTATTGGTCTTCCTATTAATGGTCGATACCTAAGCATAAATTTGTACTCCATTGTCATACATTTAGGATGGGTGAGATATCATTTAGGGACATGTGGCATCTTCTAAGTGGGATAATATTTCCCAATATCTAACATATCAGAGAGGTCCAAGGATTGGCCAATCTGAAATGGTGTGATGTGGTACCCTTTAAGTGGGCCAAGCTTTCCTGACCTCTGACATCTCTAATAGGTCAAGGAAATAATTATTATAAAATGGTGTGACATGGTACCCTATGAGTGGGTCAAGCTATATTGGGCTTTGATATCTCCAATAGGTCTTGGGGACTGGTTACTTAGATATGGTGTGGTGTGGTGCACTCTGAGTGGGTCATGATCTCATGAAATTTAACATCTCTTACAGGTCTAGGGGACTGGCCACTCTAAAAACTTGCAATGTGGTGTTCTCCTCCATTTATCTATTATTTCCTAAGAATCCCAAAAAAAATACTAAGTAAATAACTAAAATATGTGCAATCTATTAATATTTTTATTTGTTAGAAAGGACATTGATCCTATTGCTCTAGGAAAGAAACAAGACTCTAAGAACTTTTTCTATTAGCCAACTTGCAAGATTAGCACCACAAATTATTAAAAAAAGAAGCTAACCTTAGTAATAAAATAAAAAAGGATTGACATGGCTTGGGGAAATCAGGGTGACACAATATTTAGAGGACTTGGTTTAGATGAAGCTAGTTAGAATAAAAGAATGGACTTGGGAGCTTTAGTTTGATAATGTTTAAAGAGGGTTCCACCATTTATATGAAAAGGGGGAATGTTGGCCACAAAAATTGGTGAATTCTATGGGGAAAGTGATGATAAACACTTACAACCCAACAAGTTAATTTTCCTCTTCTACATAAAACTTGAATTGTAAGAGAGATCTTCATACATATCAAAAAAGAGAAGGCACTAAAATATCATAATATCAAGTGGCATACTAAGCTTCCATCCTTTATATGGCCACCAGTCTATGTAAGAAGTAATTCTCAATTTTTTGATTTAATTCCAGACTCTACTTGAGAAATAGAGGTTGAATAGGGTATCAGGCTCCTTTAAGGGTGTTAATGTCTTGATGGCTTGTAAGAGGATGGTGCGAGCATTGTTATGGTACTAGAAAGGCATTTATAGACCCAATAAATATACCTATAGTCTTGTTCAAGGCCTTAATCCATATAAATATAGGCTAAAAAGTCTACTATGGAGGTTAAATGCATGGCCCTTTTGACTAAGATTCAAAATTTAGATTCTACATGCTTTTCTTGTCTTTTTCCAAGTTTCCTTATGAAAATATTTTCATTATTTTAGTCTCATCTATTAAGGGTTCAACACCAAGCCAAGGGTGAAATGATGGTGAAGAAGCCTTGAATACCCAATTAGTATTTGATTTGCTTGAATAATATTGCATTTTCCTAAGATGTCACATTAAGTTCAACTTTATGGATTTATCAGGATGTGGGTTGTTATAAAATCCACTTGTTTCTCTTAAAATCATTAGCTTCCCAAATCTAAAATGTAATAAAAATTCATTTACCATCCCTAACTTGGGTGGGTCTTCTTTCTTCTAAAAAATTCTTCCCTAACTTCAACCATCATCTAAAGTAGCTACTAGAAGGGAAACCACAACAATAAAGTATAAACCAAAGGAACAAAACATAAAACAAAATAAAACACATGATAAAATCAAACCTATCTTATATATATATATATATATTACCAACCCTTGACTTGATTACTTATAAATTATGCTGGATGGGATGGATAAAAAATAGTACTTCAGGAACTATCTATTTACTAGAAGTGGTAGCTCATTTCCCTCAATATCCTTGAGGTAAAAGGCATTCTGACCTAGGATTTTAGCTATTTGGTATGGACCAATCTAGAGGGGATCAAATTTTGAATGTTGGTGTTTCTTCTTGTGAGCCTTGTCTCAAATTAGGACTAGGTTAGAGACCCTAAAGGTCTTGATCATCAATATCTTATCAAACCACCTTTTGATTGTATCCTAATGTTTGATATGGCTTAATAGAGTTTAATCCTAGGATTTCTCTAATTGAATTATGTTTTGGAACCTAGAATTCACCGTATCATTTGGTTCCATGAATTATTTCATGAATTTATAAGTTATCAACCTAAGAATGACCGACATGATTTTCTCTATTCCATAAACTAGAAGGAAATGAGAGATTTTGAGGGCTTATTTTTACCTGGTGCAGTCTACCTCTAGAGTACACTTTAGTAATGAATGACATTCTTGGGGCTTCTATCTAATTAACTTCTTGATGGTGTCTATTAAAATATTATTAATAGAATCTACCAATCCATTCCATTGTGGGTAGTGGTTGGATGAGAACCTCATTGTGATTTCATTATCATAGGCCCACTCTATGAATTCTATGAATTATAAGGCACGACTGTTATCATACACTAAAGAGATGGGGACTCTAAAATGGGTGGTTATGGTGTTTTCTATGAACTTGATGAATTCGGTAGCAGTAATGTTTTTAGTTATAAATACCTCAAACCACCTCATGCAATAGTCCATGCCTGTGAGGACAACCTTATGGCCAACTAATGAATTGGTTTGATAACCCAAATAAAATATAGTCCCCATTGTCAAATGGTGTTGACTCCATGATAGACTATAGTGGAATTACCACATGGGTTTCCCTTTTAGCAAAGGTCTAGCACTAGTGGCAAAAGAAAACATGGGCATGAACATATTTGAATAGTGTGGGCTAGTAGTATCCTACCCAAATAACTCCATGGGCCATGGCATTTGTTTTAGAATGACCAACTCCTAGTTTTTTATGGAAACTTTCTATTATTTATTTGGATCCTCTTGTGACATGCATCAAAGGTAGATTACTTCATGGTTCCTTCTTAATATGATTCCTTCTTCAACATATATCATGTAACCTTCAACTGGAGGGCCCTCTTCTATATATGGTTGAGTCCTAGAGGTGCATTTTCATAGAGTAGGAAATGCATGGCCAGGACATACCATTTAGATTATATCACTCTCCCTTGTTATAATTGGTGCACAATGATTCTTGGATTTATCTTAATTATTATTTGTGTGAGGCCCTGTCCTCTAACCAATTTGGCCAATTTGATTTCTAAATTATACTTTTTTAATTTTCTCATCCATCGACCTCTATGCTCACCTAACTCATTTTGACCCAACATCTACTTTATTGTTGTGTCCAAGATAATTGTGTGCATTTTATTCCTAAGGATGTAGTGCCTAAATTTATTTAATTCTTTGACCAAGGCTTAAGCATTCTTATTTAGGGTATAATATATCATCTTGGTATCCTTAAGATAGGTTTTCATAAAAGCAATAGGGTGATCTTCTCCCTCTAACCTCTAGGTGAAGAAAACAACAAATGTGTGTTTGAAAGTAAAGGGATAAATGTAGAAATACTATTTATAGTTTAGTTTGATGAGAACTACTGATTTCATAATGGCATCTTTGATATCTTGAAAATATTTCTTTGATATAGCATGCCATTATACTCTCATGTCCTATTTCAACATAGCATTCAAGGGTTTTACTATTTCAACAAATCCTGAAATAAACTTAAGCAAAAAATTTAATGTTCCTAATGAAGGATTTCAATTCTTTCTTACTTTTAGGTAAAGGTATGTTAGAAATTACATTTTCTCTTTTGGGGTTGATAGAAATACCTTCTTTTGTGATAATGTGGCTGAGAACATTACCTCTGGTGATACTGAACATGTTCTTTGGGTTTAGAGAAATGCCATACCTTCTACATCTTCTAAATATTTCTCCAAATGGTGCATATGGTATGACTTGTATTTTAAAAACATAGCTAGCTCATCCATATAGATTATTATACATTTACCTATCAGTCCTTCAAAATTAAATTATATTACTCTTTGGAAAGTTGTGTCAACATTGATTAACCCAAAAGGCATTCATTTATAAAAAAAATATGCCCCACTTGGTGGTGAAATTGGTCTTATCCCAGTCTTTAAAAATAATCAAGACCTAGTTGTATCCAAACAAGACATCCAAAAGGGACATCATCAGAGATATACTCACCATTTGGATTAATTAATCAAGGGAAGATAATAGGTAATTATCTTTATCTGGCTTGATTTAATTTATAAAAGTCTACACATAAGTAGATTTATCCATTTTTCATTCACATAGGCACAAAGTTGGCCACCTAAGTGGAGTGGAAAACCAAGAAAATTATCCCTATAGAAAGTAACTTATGTACTTTTTATGTATTAGAGACTCCATGATTGGGTCTACTGACCTCTTTCTCTACCTAAAGGGTTTTTAGATGGGTTTGATGTGGATAATGTGAGTGATCATTCTCATGTTGAAGACCTTAATGTATCCATACACCTAAGAAACTACATCATTATACCTTATTAGTAACCTTTGTAACTATTCTAATTCATAGTCTATCTAGTCAAGACCTACATTGACCATTTGGGGGTTGTCTACAGGATCGAGGTTGATGAGTTAGCACCTTTGGTCCTTGAATTTGGGTTTTTTTGCTTGGAAGGTGTGGTATAAATCATTGAATGCTATTTATAATGAGATCATTCACTTTAGGATCTGATTCCCATAAATATTGAGGATCCCATCTTTATCTAGCTCATTATTTAGGTTGTCTCTATCTTTCTTGTCTATAACTTGGGTCTCAAATATTCCCTCATTACATAGAAATTAGATGATCTGTTGGTCATCCTCAAATACCTAAAATTTTGTCATGTTTTTAGGGATAAAGGGAAATGGGATAAGATCCATATAGAACTCTTGTAACTCAATGTCATCCAAGGGAGTTACGTTTGTTGTCGTAGATGCTAGTGATTCATCTACTTGGTTTTCCTCCTGGGTGATAGGGATGATATTAAATGCATTAAACATCTTGATTAGGTCCCAAGAACTATGCTTATACCTTATGAGGTATAATATCTTGCATTAAATTTTAGTTTTGATCTACTTTGACACCATCTTAGAGTTGTTAAATAATCTCAGTTCATTTTCCTTGTATTTTAGTGCAAATTATAGTCCTAGGATTAGTGTTTCATACTCCTACATATTATTCATACAAGGAAACTACAACCTATATGACACCAAATGTTTTTTCCTTAGGGGTCTATAAGTAGAACACTAGCCCCACTACCATTTTTGGAATGAGTTCTATCTATATAGAGACACTATAGGCCAGGTAGGTTGGGGCAATGGCTAGCTTGATCTTTGGGTAACATAGTGCTTAGCATGTAAATCCATGGGTATGAGGATACTAGGTTTAATTTATAATTAATGACATTGTAATTAGTTATCATATGTTTCATGTGAGGTTCTATGTCTACTTAAATTTAGTTAGCTACTCCTCTCCATGATAACCATATATGGGATAAATTTATGGCCATATACATATTAATGAATTTGTACCAATCTCTACTAAGGAACATGTCGTAAGCTTAGATAATATCTACTACTTGGATGCCTATAAAGTTATGAATCCTAGGCTCAGAATCCAATTGGATGTGGACATTCAATAGTTTCCCTATCACTTTTACTTATAAATTTTTGAGATGGACCACTAACTTGTTTGACTTTATAAGGACCAACCAACCTTCTCACATATTCCTGTTGGCATTACATTGGTTGATGCTCCTGAATCTACTAGTAAGTTATGTAGATTATTTATAAAAAATAGTATGGTTAATAGAAAATGGGACACCTCCATATTATTCTTGTAAATGAGCACATTGGTGTGGGTTTCTCTTGGTTTTAGATTGATCGATAGGGTTACCTTTTAAGTCAAGATTTTAGTAGAAGATCATGTTACTTAGTGATTTGAGCAAGCTCATGAAGTTTTATGTTAGATTTGATATTATTTATATCCTCCACTATGATTTAACCCCATTTAATTTAGAATGGTGGGGTATCTATGGGTCCCTTAGGTTCTTAAGGTCTCAAAGGTGGGGGATCATTCCTACTATTTTGGTTTGGTGGGGTTGCACCATTGTTAGGGGGAGTTGAGGTAGTAAGGTGCTATTATAATTGCCTATTATTGAGGGAATATTTTATACTCTAAAATTAAAAAATTATTATAACTTATTAATACCCTCTTTTATCTCATTTTCTTCGTGGCTATGGAAATCCTTGGTCTCCAACACCATACCAGTGTTAGGGGCTTTACCCGTGTTGGATGATTCAAGGTGATTGGGGACCATATAATATTATTAAATTTAATTTTAGAATATCTCAAAATCAAAATAAAACTCCATGAAGTAAATTTTATAATGGGTGACTATGTTATACACTTGATACCAGTTAGGTAAGGCTATCTCAAAGATATTGATTTTAGGTAACATATTGGGTGAGGTTTTTGGGGGCTTTTGAGGACGATTATAGTTCTTGATTGGTATCTGATATGTGAAGTTTTTTTTATAACTCTCTACATTATATTCACTCACCTACCTTTATATCCTAAGGAAATAATTTATAAGTTTTTGTATCATTCACTTAATGGCATCTAACTCACTCTTTATAGCTTTTTGAGGTGTAGTTTGGATATTGTAAGAAACTGCCAATGCTACCTGGTATAGTATCAAAGGAGTTAGTTCATGGTCCATTAGGTTAACAACACCCAATTTTTATTTTTAAGTGGTATAACCTAGTGAGAGTTGATACATTACAAGGAATGGTTGAAGCATCAGGTCATTCTAATTGATGTTGGGAAAGAAGCTCAATGCAGGCATCTATGGTAGCACACTAGGAGTAGGGGACATCATGTGGACTTATGGGCATAGTTGCTTATCTACCTTGATGTATCCTACATATTATAGGGATAGGTTCATTATGGTCATGTCTCTCCTTATAAATATGGTAGTCTAAGGTTCTAAGACATTCTTATACATTTCAAGTGCTAGTTGGGGCTTAGGTTGATAAAGCATAATGACTCGATTATACATATTTTAAAACATAGCATTAAAGTTCCTGATAGGCTCATTAGGATATCATTTAATACAATTAAATTGTTGGTATAGGACACTGGGGTGTATCATTTGCCTGAATTATGTGAGGTTGTATTGAAACGGTCCCAATTAAGGATAGAGTATTTAGGGAGGTTGAGGAACCAATCATATACTGAGTCCATCAACATGAAGGGGAAAAACATGCATACCACATCCTCATTTTATATATTTAGGAGCTTTAGGGTAGTTTTATAGGAGTTTATGTGTTATTTAGTAGTCTATCCCACACCAAAAGTGAAATGGGGAAGATACCTCTTAAGCTTTTTAGTTAAATAATGGATAAATCTTGAGATTTTAATGGTATAACCAACTAACCATGCATCTTAGGATAAAAATTTGGAAGAGGTATGGGGATAAAATATTTGGAATCATGGTAGGTCTAGGTTGGATGAGCCTAGGCTTTTTTGGAAAAGTAAGGGGGAATTACCAATTGGCCATGGTAGCTATCCCTAGTGATAGGTAAACTAGTCTCCAAGATGATTCATAATAAAATAGTAATTATTACATTATTATCAACAAGAATAATTTCAACACACCAATAAACTAGTGATAAGTTTGAAATACATAAACTTAGGCCCTCCTTCTAGTGCCAAATATTGTTCACTCCAAAGTTTAGTTCATGAAATACCCATGAGATTGGGTATTCCCCAAAGAAGAATATGGGAACAATGATGTACTTTTTTCCTCCATTTTATGACTGATTTGGGATTATCCTCAGGCACAAGTGTAGGCATTTGACTTCATTATGGAGTATACGTGACCAGTCTCCAAGTGATGTGGTGTCACCACCAAATGTTAAATATGAGATTATTACACATAGGTCTAATTAGCAAAGGTATTTACATGTATTTTGCTCCTCTATTTTATAAACACAAGGGGAAAGGGTTATTCAGTCTTTGAAAATAAACATAAAAAGAGAGGGGAGAGTAAGGAAAAAAATAGAGCCTAAAGATTTAGAATAAAATAAATGCATCAACCATTGATATAAGTGCCCTTACCATAGTTATACCACTGTGGATTGAGTTTCAACAAAGTTCTACCTCCAAGAATGCACAATGGGAAGAGTTTGAAGAAACATGGGAGTATGATTCAACTATGAACCCTCACTAAATATAAGTACTAGAAGTTTATAGTAGTTTACACATAAAAATATAATAATAACTTATATATTAACACACAAATTAACAATACTATAAAAATATAAATGAGAGAGCTCATATTAGGATTATAATAAATAAACACATCATAACCACAACATACATTTAATAATAAATTATTAGTCTAATTAATCTAGCATTAGTAAGCATTCAGAATGGAGATGAAAGATAGTTGAGATTCAGAATAATCCCTTTGATAAAAGTTTGTATTCATTAAAAAATAAAGTGTTGTTATAACAATCTACCATGGCCAACTCTATAGTTTGAAGAGATGAAGGAAAAAGTAGGTGAAATCTTGGCTATAATTCAACAACACTTTCGAGAAAATTTTAGTCGACCCTTAAATTCAAATATGGATTTGCATTTTATATATGAGGATGGTATTAACCTATAAATAGCATGAGATTCCCATCCTAGGCCATGATAACCACTCATGGTACTTACAATCATAATTCAAAATTCAAAAAATAAAATTTCCTCAAGCCCATAAAAAGTTCTGTGAGGGACCACCTAGTTGATACATGGAGGTGGATGTGAAGATCTAGATCCTAACTATTTTGATATTGCATTCCTAGATTCTAATGAATCTACCATGAGGTTAAATTCTTATTCCACCTTAGCAAGGTTTATCAAGGGTTCCATAAATATCACTTTAGCTTGAGTCACTAGCCTTTAGTACACTTGGAAGGGAGCCTCCATGGACACCTAGACTCTTTTGATAGCTCAAGAACCACTTATGCCTCTTCCCTATTTGATTTTTCAACCTTCTCCATCATGACCTAGTTAAAATGACCTAAGTGGACTCCATATTCTGCCCTAGCTAGTAGGGTGTCATCTGGGTGGAATAACACAAAGATATTTACCTCCTTGAAGTACATTAATATCTTTTTCTTTCCTTCTTCCAAGAGTCCTATTACAGTCCATGATAGATCAATCCATTCCTCCATAGTTTCCTTCATATTCCCCACATATGTATATTATAAACCCAAGTTTGAGGTGGGAATTAGTTTCAATTTTGAGAACATACCTTTTTTGATCACCACTAACAACTTCATACACTTCCCCTCATTCTCTGTCATCCTCTCCATGTAATCTTGAGTCCACTGGATAAACACATAGGTCTCTACCATAGTCTCCACCACCTTATCCAAAACTAAGAATAGTAGTAAGAGGGTATCTTTGACTTGCCCAATTAACCTAGTGGGGAAAGATCTATTCACCCATCATTCTAGTGTATAGACTTGAATTTTCATATCTTTAAAGAACTTCTCTCACATATCATACATTTCTTGAAGAATGAAGAGTAGATCCTTAGCCACATTTTCCTCCCTAGTGAAATCCCTCACCTTAGTGAGGAAGAAGAAATCCTACTAGGTTTATTATACCATTAGGTTCCCCTCCTAGACAAACTTATATTTTAGAGTCCTCTTCATGCTTCCTGTGTCTCTATCAAAACTCCATTGTACATTTAGGTTTCCTTGGACTATTATCTTTGGTGCTTATGACCTTGGGACCATTCCCTAAGTTCTAGGAGGTGTGGAAGTGATGGTAGTGAATATCAGAGGATGAGGTAGAGGGGAGATGGAAGAAATGGAAGGGGTGAATGAGGAAAATAATAGAGGAGGAGGGGGCATGGGTGAATACATTTTTATAGCATCACGTTTTTTGTCATATAATGTATGTAGGATGAAAGTGAAGGCCCATAAGAACATATATTCCCACCAATGCTCCTAGGTCATTCCCACCTAAGGGTTAATGACTCCCAAGAGAGGGGTGTTCAATAAAAGGGAAGTGTTTGGCTGGTTGAAGCCAAATCCCTAGGTACCTAGGGTAATATAAGGAGGGGGCCAAGAGTAATGTGCAGATGTAGTGATTGAGGTTGGAGTAACCGTTGAGGCCAAAAAAAGAGGATAGAATAGATCAAAAGGTATCTAAATTAAATATCAAGGGTGAATCACCTTTTAATTTTTTTAGGCCTCTTACTCAAGTCAACTCCAAATACTATAGTGTAAAGACTAGCTGAGATAGCAAGAGATGTGGGGGTTGATTATGGAGGCTGCTAAATCACCAAGGGACGTACCAAGGTGATTGAAGGGGTTGATAGGATAGTTCCTAACATTGGAGATGAATTATTGATGGTTTTATCCATGTTCACTAATGAAGATGTGCTTAAAAGTACATGGATTGAAGGCAAACCCAATAAAAGCATTGATGACATTCTAGGTTTTAGAATGAACAAGGTGGAGGGAAAAAAGAGAAGATGATGCTTGGGAAGATTGAGGCCAAAGGTAATTAGGTGAAAAACAAAGGGGGTGAAATGGGAAAAAAAGAGGCACCGCTTGTGGAACTCATGGAAAGGGATCATAAATGAGGGGTGTCATGATTGGGAGTTAGAAGGTGGTGGGAGTGAGGGGTAGAAGGGAGATTGAGGAAGTGGGAGGTGTGAGGGGTGGAACCTTCACTAGTGCTTTTTGGGAGCCTGATTTTGGGCTTGTTTCAACATTAATGGTGACATCAAACCTTAGGGTCTGTGTGGCCCATGGTTAAGGTGTTAGTGGTTGAGTTTCCTATACTTGGGCTACTTGATGTTGAATAACATGGGTCTGACTCAACTGGGATTAGGATACCAAAGTTTCTAGAGGAGGTAGAGGTGGAGATAGAGCATGATAAATAAGAGATACTAGAGGAGGCATATGAGGACTTTGGGCATGAGGAGGAGAAGGTGTCAGAATACCCTACAAAATCCTCCTAAAGATAGTGGGAGGAATCAAAGTTAGATCCTCCATAGAATGATTAACAGTTATAGGGGGAAGAGATGGGCCCACGTAGACCTTATATCCTTTCTTGTTATTTCAATCTATAATCTAGGACAACATCTCCTAGTCTTTCATAGCATTCAAGTAGAGCTCATCATCATCATTCGAATGGTGATCATAATTTATATTAAGGTGCATTGAATACCTTGCTAGGTGAGGCCTAATCATGTCCTTAGGGTCCCAATGGTAGAATTCAACTCTCTTTAGGGTGAAGGAGTCTTTCCCCAACTATAATTTTCATGTGGGGATGGAAGGCATTGTAAACATGGTGCTTAATGAGGATCATAAATAATAGGCATGCCTTCTACTTGTGGCCTATGAAAAAGCCAAAAATACCTTCTACCAACTAGTATATGATCTCTTGATCCACCAAGTAATATAGGATGAAGTACACCAAGTAGAAGGTATGCTTAAGGACATCCATAATTCAAATCATGGTATCCTCATAATAGTACCAATAGTCACCGATGGTTTTAATGGAGTCCCAAATTTACTATGATAAATAAGGCATTAGAGCCTCATTGATCACATTTTAGACCATTGGGTAAAAGTTATTGTTGATGTACTAAATATGGTTTTGGTACTAGTGTCCATATGGTTTATAAAAAAATACATGGACCACTAAGCCCCCTAAAATCCATGTAAGAAAAGTAGATCAATTGAAAGTAAGCATCCCACATATTGCATCTATGAGGTAGCTCATCAGGTAAAAATTCCTTCCTTCTTGGGCATCTGCTATGGCATTGAATAACTTGAAGTTGATTAGCCCTCCCATTTCCAAAACTTTGGATCTATTGAGGATCACATTGAGGAGGGGCATTCTTAATTCATTAACATATAAGTAGTCTTGGGATATAAATAATACATTCAATATAATCATACCCACCTGGACCTCCCCTCAAAAGGTGTGGACTATGTATGCATTGATGTCCTCTTTGCTGACCCACTTAGCATTTGGGTTCTTGGCTCAATCCTATAGGATGTCATATATTTAGAATTTTTTAGTCCAATTCTTCACAACCAAAACATCATAAGATAAGGTGAAATCTAGGAGGGAGTAATATGCTTTTTAGATGTTCCTAGAGATGTTGACAATCTAGTGCCAAGAGTTGGGTGAATAAACCCAGTCATGGACTCCATTATGGATTTGGATGGTAGTGAGATGTAGGTTTCTAAATAAGTTGGTGTAGGGAAATATATTTGGTTTGGATGTGGACTTGTGAAGACCACATTTATTGTAAGTTCAAAGGGCATCTTAAAACTCTGCATGTTCATCATTTTTAGAGCCTAAGACCCTAGGTACCTATTCAATTATTTAAAAAGGTCATTATAGTGATTGAACCAGGTCAATCCTTCTGAGAATAGGGTATCTAGTTACTCAGGCTTAGCATTGTAGTTCAAGGAGGATGTAACCATTGTAGGAATATGGATGCAAAAAAAAGGTATTGAGTACAGAGGAATAAACATAGGGGTATCTGATGGGAATTAGAAAGAAAAGATTTAAATTTATCTTGAGGGTGCACATTATTAACTCTTAGTGATATTTCCTTAAGATATTTATAAAATAATACATTCATCCCCATGTATTAATGGCATTTGGTAGCTCACTTATTTTGAGTCTAAATTTGAGTTAGTGGCTAGATCTCCTCTTTTTATTTCCCAAATTGAAGTTAAATTAGGAGCTCATAATACTCTATCACCAACCAAATTTAGTAATGGTAATGTGATGTTATAAAACTATCCAATTAGGCCCCACTTTCTATTTCATTAATGCCCAATTCATGGTAGGCATGTGATCACATCTCCTCAAGGCCTTCTAATTAACTCATGCCTTATGCCATGTGTCTTATGCTTATTGGTCCTCATGTTAATGGTTGGCACCTAAGAATAAATTTGTACTACATTATCATACCTTTAGGAGGGGTGAGGTTTCATCTAGGGACACATGGCATCCTCTAAGTTTGTCAAGATATCCTAGAATCTGACATCTCTAATAGGTCTAGGGGCTAGCCAATTTGACATGGTGTGACATGACACTCTTTGAGTGGGTTAGTCTCTCCTAGGCTCTAACATCTATGATAGGTCTAGGGACTAACCACTCTAACATGATGTGATGTGGTGTCTTCTACATATGTCAAGCTCTCCTAGGCTTTGACATATTTAATAGGTCTAGGGGACTTACCACTCTAACATGGTATAGTGTGGCACCCTTTGAGTGGGCCAGGTTCTCCTAAGGCATGTCATCTCTAATAAGTTAGGTGGATTGGTCACTCTAATAAATTTCAATGTGGTGATCTCCTCCATTTTTCTTGTAGTTCCTAAAAAACCCATGAGAAATATTAAGTAAAAAATGAAAATACATCTAATCCATTAATAACTTACCCAATTGTTGTTAATATTTTTATTTTCCATAAAAGATATTGGGCCTATTTTTCCAAGAAAAAATATGCTGGGGAATTATTTTGAAATCCAACCTACAAGGTTAGCATTAAAAATCCTTAAAATAAGAAGCTAACCTTATTCATAAAATAAATAAGGCTTGACATATCTTGGGGAAATTAGGGTGACATAATATTTCAAGGACCTAGTTTAGATGAAGCTGGTTAGAATAAAATAATAGATTAGGGAGCTCTGGTTATGATAATTTTTAAAGAGGGGCTTCCCATTTATATGAAAATGGGGTGTGTTTACCATAAAAAATGGTGAATTACATATGGAAAGTGATGATAATCTCTTAGAACCCAACCAATTAATTTTCCTCCCCTACACAGAACACAGATTGTAAGATATATCTTCATACATATCAAAAAAAAGAAGGCACTAAAATATATTAATATCAATTAGAATACTAAAATTTCATCCTTTATATAGTGACTAGTGTGTGTAAGAATTGATTCTTAATTTTTTGATTTAATTTTAGACTCTACTCGAGCAACATAGGTTGGAATGGGTATCAAGTTCCTTCAAGGGTGTTAATGGTTTGGTGGCTTAGAGGGGGATGGTGAAAGAAATACTCTTCTAACAAATAATTTTTCATAACCTTGATAGAGATACCTTTGTTCCTATTCAAGGCCTTACTCCACTACTAACCAAGCTAAAAATCCTGCATTGGAGGTTACCTATATGGCCCTTTTGAGGAAGACTCAAAATTTAGATTCTGCATGTTTTTCTTATCTTTTTCCAAGATTCTTTTTGAAAATATTTTATTTATTTTAATCTCATCCATTGAGGGTTCAAAACCAATCCAAGGGTTAAAATATGGTGAGGAAGCCTTGAATGCCCAACTAGTCTTTGATTTGCTTGAATAGTCTTGCATTTTCCTAAGATGTCACATTAAGTGTAGCTTGGTAGATTTATCAAGATGT
Source organism: Torreya grandis (assembly GCA_037957365.1). NCBI lineage: Eukaryota > Viridiplantae > Streptophyta > Pinopsida > Cupressales > Taxaceae > Torreya > Torreya grandis. Next base: position 2,798,239 of record JARHVA010000633.1, on the reverse strand, counting down.
GGGATATTATGAAATCCACTTGTTTATCTTATAATCATTGGCCTCCCATATCTAATATGTAAAAAAAATTCAATTACTATCCTTGACATATGTGGATTGAATATTTAACCTAGGTCTTCATACTTCTCAACAATTCTTCCTAGGCTTTGGCCATCATTTGAAATGGCTACTAGCTAGGGTAGATGTCAGAGGAATACAAAAATGATAATGTGAAAACCAAAGGAAAAAAATGCAAAATAAAAGAAAACACATGAAAAAATCAAGCCTATAATATATATATATATATATATATATATATATATATATATATATATTACCAACCCTTGACTAGATTACTAATAAATTATGTTAGATGGGATGGTCGAGAAATAGTGCTTTAAGAACTGTCTATTTATTGGAAGTGGAAGCTCATTACCTTTGAGATACTTGAGGTAGAAGGTGTTGTAACCCAATATTTTGGATATTTAGTATGGTTCAATATAGAGGGGATTTAATTTCAAATGTTGGTTTTCTTCTCATGAGCCTTGTCCCACATTAAACTAGGTCATAGATCTTGAAGGTCTTGATCTTAGCTCTCTTATTGAACCACCTTTTGACTATATCATGATGTTTTTTTAATCTTAATAGAGCTTCATACTAGGATTATTCTAGATAAATTATGTGAAGCATCATGTAATTCACCCTATCATCTAGTTCCTTAAATTGTTGCATGAATTTATAAGTTGACAACTTAAGTGTGACCGACATGATTGGCTCTAGTCCATAAACTAGAATGAAAGGAGAGATTTTGAGGGATTATTTATACCTAGTGCAGTTAGACCATAGAGTGAACTTTAGAAATGAGTGTCATTACTAGGGATTCTCTCAAGTTGAGTTGTTGATAGCATCTATTAAATTCTTATTAGTGGACTCTGCTAATCCATTCACTTATGGGTAGTGGTTAATTGAGAACATCAGTGTGATTCTGTTATCATAGGCCCACTTTGTGAATTATATAGAATAAAAGGAAAGATAATTATCACACATAAAATAGATGGTGACACAAAATAGGTGGTTATGGTGTTTTCTAATAACTTGATGTCTTTGATAGTAGTGATTCTTTTAGTTACAATTGCCTCAAATCACCTCATGCAATATTTTATGCCTGTGACGACAAACTTATGGATAGATAATGAATTGGGGTTGATGACCCTAATGATATGTAGTCTTGATTTGGAAAATGGTGTTGACTCTACCATGGGTTGTAATGGCATTGCCACATGGGCTTCCCTTATAGCAAAGGTTTGGTTTGGTGGAAAAATTGAACATAGGCATGACTATCTTTGAACAATGTGGGGTAGTAGTAGTATATCTATGGAATTTATTGTAGGATGATTGGCTTCCAATTTTTTCATGGAAACTTTCCATTATTTCTTTTGCTTCCTATTGTGACACACACTAGAGGTAGATTTATTCATGGTTCATTTTGAATAAAATTCCCATCTTTAGCATATAGTTTATAACCTTCAACTAGAAGGCCCTCTTCTACATATAGTTGAGTCATGGAGGTGTGTTTTCATAGAGTAAGAAATGCATGACTAGTGCATACCATTCTAATTATATAACTCTCCCTTGGTCAACTTGGTGCATAGTGATTCTTAGATCTATCTTAGTTATTAGTTGGGTGAGGCCCTATCCTTTAACTATTTTGGCCGATTTGATTTCTAAATTGTACTCCTATAATTATTCATCCATTGGCCTCTATGCTCACCCAACTCATTCCACCCTAGCATCTACTTTATTAATGGGTCTAAGATAATTACATGCACTTTATTATTGAGGATATAATGTATGAATTTATTTATCATCTTGACCAAGGAATATGCATTCTTATCTAGGGTATAATATCTTATCTCAACATACTTAATATTTGTGATCAAAAAAGAAATGGGGTGATTTTATCCCTCTAAACTCTAGGTGAGGAAAGAAAAAATGGTGTATTAGGAAGCAAAGGGATAGATGTATAAATATTGCATATAGTCTAGGATGATGAGAACTAGGGCTTGCATAATGGTGTCTTTGGTATCTTAAAAATATTTTTTGATTTATCATGACATTATACTTTCACATCCTATTTCAACATAACATTCAAGGGTTTTACTATTTCAACAAATCTAGAAATAAACTTATGCACAAAGTTAATTTTCCTAAAGAATGATTTCAATTATTTCTTAATATTAGGTAAAGGTAGTTTAGAAATTACATCCACCCTTTCAAGGTCAATAGCAATACCTTCTTTCATGATAATATGGCTGAGAATCTTACCTTTAACAATACCAAACATGCTCTTCTTTGGGTTTATATAAATTATATACCTTCTCCATCTTTTGAATACTTTATCTAAATGGCACTCATGGTTTGACCTATATTTTGAAAACATAGTTAGATCATCCATATAGATTATTATATATTTACCTATCAATCCTTCAAAAATAAAGTCCTTTTCTCTTTGGAAAGTTGTGCTAGTGTTACTCAACCCAAAGGGCATTAATTTATAAACAAATGTTCCCCACTTGGTATTGAAGGTAGTCTTAGCCCAGTCTTTAAAATTAACCAAGACTTTGTTGTATTTTGGGAATCCATCTAAAGAGGACATCATCTAATATCCACTCACCATTTGAATTACTTAGTCAAGGGAAGGCAATGGATAATTGTCTTTATCCAAGGCTCGGTTTAAAGTTTGGAAGTCTAAATGCAGGTAGATTTCTCCATTTTTCTTTCATGCAAGTACCAGGTTGGCCACCTAGGTGGAGTGGTGAATTAATAAAATTATCCTTATTGAAATTAACTTATGTTATTTGTGTATTAAGGGCTCCATGATTAGGTTTACTGGCCTTTGTCTCTACCTAAATGGTTTTTAACTAGGTTTAGGGTGGATAGTGTGAGTGATAAGTCTTAGGTCAAAGACATTAATGTCCCCATAGGCTTAGAGTATTACATAATTATAACAAAATAGTAACCTTTGTATCTACTATAATTCATACTTTGTCTAATCTAGACCTACATTGACCATCTAGGGGTTATTTGAAAGGTCAAGGTTAATGAGTCAACACTTTTGGTCTTGACTTGGGTATTTTTATTAAAAGGTGGGGTTTAAATAATTTAATGTTATTTACAATGAGATCATTACCTTTGGGATATGATTCCCATGAATATTTAGGATCCCATGTTTATCCATTTCATTCTTTGGGTTGTCTTTATCTTTATCATCTATAACTTAGGTCTCAAATATTCCCTCATTACTGAGAAACTAAATGATCTACTGGTCATCCTCAAAGACATAGAATTTTTTCATGTTGTCAAGGATAGAGGTATATGGGAAAATTTCCATAGAGAAATATTTTAACTCATTATCATCTAGGTGAGTTAGGTTTACTACTACAAATGTTAGTGAGTCAACTACTTGGTTTTCCTCCTAAGGGATAGGGATGATATTAAATGCATTAAACATCTCAATTAGGTCCAAAACCATGTGCTTATATCTTATGAGGTGTGATACCTTGAATTGAAATTTATTTTTTATCACCAATTCAAAATCATTAAATACTCTTAATTTATTTGCCTTATATTTTAGTGCAAATTGTAATCTTAGGATTAGTGACTCATACTCTACTAGATTATTCATGTAAGGAAATTACAACCTATATGACACTAAATTTTTTATCCATAGGGGTATACAAGCATAATATTTTCCCCACTTACGTATATGGAAAAAGATGAATATATATAGAGAGACCATAAATGGGGTAGGTTTGTCCAATGTCCAACTTGGTCTTTGGGTAGCTTAATACTCAGTGTGCAGATCCTTAGGTTTGAGGATACTAGGTTTACTTTATTATTAATGGCATTATACTTAGTTATCATGTGTTTCATGTGAGCTTATCTATATTCCTATATTTGGTTGGATACTCACCTCCATGGTAACCACATATGGGACAAATCTATGGCCATGCACCCATTTATGGATGTAGACCAATCTCTAATGAGGAGTATGACATAAGCTTTGGGAATATCCACTACTTGGATGTATATGAAGTGTTGAATCCTAGGCTTGAACTCCAACTAGATGTGGACATTCAAAAATTATCATCACTTTTACTTATAACTTGTCAAGTTAGACCACTACCTTGTCTAACATTATAGGGACTAACCCGAGCTTCTCAAATATGTTTGTTGGCATTACATTGGTTGAAGCTCCTAAATATACTAGGTAGTTATGTATATTTTTTCTAAATAATTGTATGGTTAAGAGGAAAGGGGGAACCTACATATTATTCCTATGAATGAGCACATTGGTGTGGTTGCTCTTAGTTTTGGTTGGGTCAGTAAGGTTGGCTTTTGAGTTAAGGATTTTAGTAAGAGATCATGTTGCTTAGTGATTTGATAAACCTCATCAAGTGTGATGTTCACTTTTATCTTCTTCATATCCTACACTATTTTACAACCCCCTTTTATTTGGACTAGTGGGGTCTCTACAAGTGCCTTAGGTTATTGAGGTCTCAGAGGTGGGGGATCATTCCTAGAATTTTGGTTAGGTGGGGTTGCACCATTGTTAGGGAAAGTTGAGGTAGTAAGGGATATTTTAGTTCCCATTATTGAGGGTGTAGTTACTTCTTTAGAATTGATAAAATTCTTGTGCCTCATTGACATCCTCCTTTGGCTCATTTTATTTTTGACTATGGAAATCTATGGTATCCGAAACCATACTAGTGTTAGGAGCTTTACCTATGTTGGATTATTCATGGAGATTTGGGAAAACATCATATTCTTCCATTTCATTTTATAATATCTAAAAAGTTGAACCAAAATCCATGTAGTCCAGTTCCCCATGGGCTATTATGTTATACACTCATCCCTAGTTAGGTAAGGTTATCTTGAAGCTATTTATTTCAAGAAACCTATTAAGTGAGGGTTCAGGGGGTTATGAGGACTGTTATAGTTCTTTCTTGGGTATTTATATGTGAATTTTTTTTTGGAACTCTTTGAATTAGAGTTACTTGCCTAAATTTTCAGCCTAAGGAAATTATTGCTAAGTTTTTATCTTATTCATTAAATGACATCCAAATTAATCTTTGTGGACTCTTGAGGTGTAGTTTGGGTATTGCTAGCTACTACCAATGTTACCTAGTGAGTTATCCTAGGAGTTAGTTCATGAACCCCTTAGTTAAGAAAAAACAATTATTTGTTTGAAGTGGGATGACCTAGTGGGAATTATTGCATTACAAGGAGTGGTTGAAACATTAGGTCATTTTTATTAACATTGGTTCATCAGGGGTTCCCTGAATATCATCTTGACTTAAATTACCATCCTCTAGTACACCTAAAAGGGAGCTTCCATGGACACCTATAATATAGACACTTGGTTGATTCTTGTCATGGATTCCATTGATATCTCAATAACCACTTGGGGCCATTCCCTATTTGATTTAATGACCTTCTCCCTCACAACCTAGTCAAAGTGACCTAAGTAGATTTTGAATTCTCCCCTATCCATCAGGGTGCCATACAAGTGGAACAACATAAATATATTTAATCCTTGATGTAGGCTAATATCTTTTTCCTACCCTCTTATAAGGGTCTTATTATAGTCAAGCCATAGACAACCATTCTTCCATAGTCATCTCCATGTTCCTGATGTACATCTAGTATAACCCCAAGTCTTAGGTGTGCTTTAGTTTCAATTTTGGGAACATACATTTGTTGATCACCTCTAACAACTTCCTACACTTCCCCTCAATCTCCAAGATCCTCTTCATGTAAGCCTAATTTGGATAGATAAGCACATTGGTCTTTGTCATAGTCTCCACTTCCTTCCCCAGAACTGAGAAGACTAGTAATAAAGCATTCTTAACCTGCCTAATCAGCCCAATGGGGAAGAATATATTCACTTAGGTTTCTAGTGTCTGAACCTAACTTTACATATCTTGAAGGATTTTCTCTAGCATATCATGTGTTTCCTAGAGAATGATGAGTGGAGTCTCAACCATACTTTCCTCCCTAGTCGAATCCCTCACCTTAGTGAGGGAGAAAAAATCCTATTGGGTTTACCATACCATTGAATTCCCATCTTGGATGAATTTCTATGTTAGAGTCCTCTTCATGCTTCTCATGGCTCTGTCAAAACTCCACTATACATATGGGTTACATTAGACTATTAAATCTAGTGATTGGGACTATGGGACCATTCCTAGGGTTTTGGGAGGTGTTGGAGGGGTGACATAGATGGTAGTTAATGGTGAAGGATGAAGTAGAGGGGAGATGAAGGAATTAGAAGGGGTGAATGAGGCAAGTAATTGAGGAGTAAGGGACATGAGAGCAAAGTGGGGAAGGATTAAAGGGGAGGCTCATGGGAACATATGTGATTGACACTACTCTTAGGTCATGCCCACCTAAGGGAAATTAATCTCAAGATAGGGGTGTTTAACATAAGGGAAGATATTGGTAAATTGAAGCCAAATCCTTGGGAACCCAGGGTAATGGAAGGAGGGGGTCACATAGCAATGCATAGACGCACCATGATCAAGGTTAGAGGAACCATTGAGAGTGATAGAGGAGGTTGGACTGAAATGTAAAGTATTTGAACTAAAACTTGAGGGTAATTCACCTTCTACTTTTTCTTAGGTATCTTACCTAAATTATCTCTAGATGTTATGATAGAAGGACTATACAGGATAACAGGAACCATGAGGGCTGACTATGAAGGCTACTAAATCACTAAAGGAGGTTTTAAGGTGACCAAAGGAGGATGGCTATTTTAATTAGATATGCACTCAATTCTAATGGTTTTAGCCATGATTTTTGATGAAGATATGCTTGTAGGTACTTAAACTAAAAACATGCTTAATGAAGGAACTAAGGAAGTTTCAAGTTGTGGACTGAATGGGGTGGAGGGGAAAAAATAGGTGAGGATTCTCAAGAGGACCAAGGACAAAGGTACTTTGGTGAATAATAAAGTGGGTTAAATGGGTAAAATAGGAGTCACCACTTGGGGAGATCATGGAAGGGTAACAAAACTAAGGGGTGCCATGACTAGGATTTAGAAATAATAGGAGTGAGGAGTGGTAGGGAGATGAAGGAAGTGGGAGGTGTGAGGGGTAGAAATACACTAGTTATTTATGGGTGACCCATTCTAATATTGCCTCTATACTACCCATGACATCAAACCTTAGGTTTTGTGCATCCCAAAATCAAGGTGCCAATGGTTGAGTTTCCTACATCTGGGTTGCTTGATGTTGAGTAATGTAGGTCTAACATGGATGGGGCTAGGATACTAGAGCTAATTAAGGAGACATATGTGGATTTAGGGCATAAGGAGAAGGAAATTTTATAGGAGGTGGAGGAGGAACTGAGGCATGAAGAGGATAAGGTGGCATAATACCTTGTAAAATCATTTTGGACATAGTGGGATGAGTTAGATTTGGATCCTCTATGGAGTGAACATAAGCTAGAGTGGAAGTAGATGGGTCTACCTAGACCTTCTTATTATGAAAAGTGATCTAAGACAACACATCCTAGTAATTTTAAAAGTTTAATTAAAATTCATCATTATATTCTAATTAGTGGTCATAATTTATATTAGGGTAGGTTGAATACCTTACTAGGTGAGCCCTAATCATGTCCTTAGGGTCTCAATTCTAGAGCTTGGCTCTCCCTAGGGTGAAGAAGTCCTACTTGGCCATAATTTTCTAAATGGAAGGGAAGTATTTATAAACATGGTGCCTAATGGAGCTAAGGAGGAGTGGTCATACCTTCTTCTTGTGGCCTATGCAAAAACCAAAAATACCTTCTACTAGATGGTACGTGATCTCCTACTCCACTAGGTGATCTGGGATGAAGTATTGAAAGAAGAGGGGTTATTTGAGGATGACCATGATTTGAATCATAGTTTCCTATCCATATTACCAATAGTCATTGATGGATGTAATGGAGTCTTATATTTATAATGATAAATGAGGAATTGGGGCCTCATTGATCACATTGTAGACCATTGGATAAAAGTGATCATAGATTTATTAGATGTGGTTATATTATTGGTGGACATATAAATTATAAAATATTACATGAACTATCAAGCCCCCCAAAATCCATGTAGGAAAAGTAGATGGATTGAAAGTTAACATACCTCAAGCCACATCTATGAGGTATCTCATCATGTATAAATTACCTCCTACTTAGGCATTCACTATGGCATTGAATAAATTGAAGTTGATTAGCCCTCCCATGTCTAAAACTTTAGATCTAGTGAGGATTATATGGAAGAGGGGAACCCATAATTTTTTAATATCTAAGTAGTCTTAGGATCTGAATAATTAGTTTAGTAAAATCATACCCAGTCAGACCTCCTCCTAGAAGGTTCAGACTATGTATGTGTTGATGTCCTCTTTGATAATCCACTTAACATATAGGTTCTTAGCCCAATCCTAAAGGATGACATATATTTGGAAGGTTTTAGTATAAATATTCACCACCATAAAATCATAAGAGAAGGTGAAATATATGAGGGAGTAATATGACTTATAGGCATTATTAGAGATGTTATTAATTTGGTGTTAAGAGTTGGGAAAGAAAACCTATTCATGGACTTTATTCTACACTCAGATGGTAGTGAGAAGCAGGTTACCGAATAAGATGGCATAAGAAAACATCTCTAGTTTGGTCATGGCCTTATGAAGACCACATTTATTATAAGCCTTAAGAGCATATTCAAACTCTACCTATTCATCATTATTGGAGCTCAATTCCATGGGTATCTATAGATTATTTTGAAGAGGTCATTATAGTTCTTAAACTAGGGCAAGCCTTCTGGGGATAGGGTATCCTAGTAATTGGGCTCAGCTTTGGGATTCAAGGAGGATGTAGTCATTTTAGGAATATGGATGTAAATATAAAGGTATTGAGTGTAAGGAGAAAAATTTAGGGGTATGTGATGAGAATTGGAAAGCAAGGAGTTGAATTGATCTTGATGGTGTACAATGATAACCATTAATGATATTTCTTTAGGATATTTATAAAAGCATACATTCATCCCCTATATTAATGGAATTTAGTGGTTCACTTGATGTGAATTCAAATTTGAGTTGGTGGCTAGATATCTTCTTTTTATTTCCCAATCTAGAGTTAAATTCAAAACTCATGGTCCTCTATTGCCAACTAGATTTATCAATGGTGATGTGATGTTTTAAAACTATCCAATCAGGCCCAAATTTATGTTTTTTTATGCCCAATTCATGTTTGGAATGCAATTACATATCCTCAAGTCATCTTAGTTAAATCCTACCTTATGCCATGTATCACACACTTATTGGTCCTCCTATTAATGGTTGGCACCTAAGTATAGATTTATACTCCATTATCATACATTTAAGAGGGGTGAGTTATCATCTAAGGACACATGGCATCCTCTAAGTGGGATGGGATATCCTAGGGTCTGAAATATTTGATAGGTTTAGGGATTAGATGATCTAATATGGTATGACATGGCACCCTCTGAATGGGTCAGGCTTTCTCAGGATCTGATATCTTTAATAGGTCTAAGGACTAGTTGTTTTTACATGGTATGATGTAGTACCTTTTGAGTGGGTTAGGATCTCTTGGGCTCTAACATATTTGAAAATTTTGGGGAAATAGACAATCTGACATGGTGTGATGTGGCACCCTTTGAGAGGGTCAAACTCTCTTGGACTCTAACATCTCTAATATGTCTAGGGGTTGGCCACTCTAATAAATTGCAATGTGGTGCTCTCCTTAATTTCTCTAGTAGTTCCTACAAAACTCATGAAAAATACTAAGTAAAAGACAAAAAGATGTGTAATTCATTAATAACTTACCCAGTTGCCATTAATATTTTGATTTTTTATAAAGGACATTAGGACTCTTACTTTTGGAAAGAAACAAGACTTTGGAAACTTCTTTTGAAATCTAACCTATAAGGTTAGCACCACAAATCCTTAAAACAAGAAGCCAATATTAGTTATAAAATAAACAAGGATTAACATTTCTTGGGGAAATTAGGGTGACACAATATTTCAAAGATTTGGTTTAGACAAATCCAGTTAGAATAAAATAATGGACTCGGGAGATCTGGTTTTGATAATTTTTAAAAAGGGATCCCCCATTTTTGAAAAAATGGCACATGTTGGACATAACAATTGCTTATTCAAAAACTAAGCATTGGTCAATTCTTTAAAGATGTATCCTTCATTTTTTTATAGTTTATAAGTATTAGGTCCAAGTATGTTGTTAACTAGGTAATGACCCCATCATTTTTGGGTGTGCTTGCCTTCTTTATCATGGGTATAATCTATCTTAAGAACTAAGTTTATAACATTGAAAGTATGAACTTTAACTTTTTAATTTTGTTGTTTATCTATATGAGTTTTGTATTGGTGATTATGTTTTAAATCACCCATACAACACTCATTAAGGAGATCTAAGGCATGAATATCACTTTAATGAATCTCTTCATCAAGATTGATGTCATGAATACAAATTGATAATGAATGTAAGTTGAATTCTAATAGTAAGACTAATTTAAGCCAAAAACTAAAGACAAGTTAGTTTCCCTCATGGTAGTACAAATGCTAGTATGATAATCCCATTTCATGTGTGGGGTAAAGCTTGAGATTCTATTCTAAATGATAATCCCTAATAGTATTTTTTATGATATTGTTAAGGATTTTTTTTTTTAGTTTTATCTTGACCATTACACTAACTATTATATGGTGTCCAAAATTTTCATGTGATTTTAAATTTTACACACAATTTATTCATGTCTTTATTTTTAAAATTTCCACCATTTTCAAATAGGATGGTGTGAGGAATACCAAAATAATATATGATTTGATTAAGGATGAAATTTACAAGGGGTACAGCTCCTACCCAATTAGTAATGTACTATGTGGTGGTAATGATAAATACATGGCCATATTGCAATCTATTACCAATGAGATCTTATCCCCACATAGAGAATGGCCAAGGAGACATAAATATTTGAAGTTAAACCATAGGAAAGTGAATTAAATAATCATGGAGTTGACAAGGATTACACTTTTTAGTGAATGTGATGGCATATTTTTTGAGTGTAGGCCAAAAGTATCCCATCTGTAGGTATTTTTAGGTGGTAGTGTGTCCACTACAATGGCCACCAAAAATTTTACTTAAGAAGAGTAGGAACTTCATCTTGAGTAACACAATATAGCATGGTACCTTGAACACTATGATAATAAAGGGTGTTCTTTATAATTATATATTTTTAAGCCTATTTATGGAGAATAGTCTTTTCAAAAGAGTTAGACTTTGAAGGATAGGTATGGTGTTCAATAAATTTCATGATATCTTTATACCATGAGCTTTATCAAGTAGTGACTACCTTGATGCGTGAAATGAGATAATCATCCTTGGATTCTATAGTAGATCAAGATTTATTTATATGGATGAGGAGCTATGAGTCATGTAGTGCCTAATAAAGATGAAAAAGAGAGGTTGGTGGAGTAATAAAATCAACTATAACATTTTATTCTCATGGGATTACTTAAATTGTGAAAGTTGCAAACTTTTTTATAAGAGTGGAAACATGATGATATGCAATGATATTTTTATTTTTGCATTGATATTCACCTTTGAATTGATGTCATATAAGTTGTGAGTATCCTATGGAATGTAAGAATGGGATGGATAAGTTTATGGTTTCTTTCATCCCAAGGATGAGTGATTTTTATTTATCCATGTTATTATGACTTTTAAGTTTAGTCAAAAAGATAGAGGATTGAATTTTCCATAAGGGTCGACTAAGACACAACCTACCTTGTCTCTTTAAAGGCACTTACATCCAAAAAATTGAAGTGCCTAATTTTATTCATGTAAATAAATTTTGAATTTGGGTAATTATTCTAATGTAACTTTAGATTTAAATTTGGAAGCTAGAATTTTAATTTCTTTGAGAGTATGTGCCTTAAGATCAGCTATGAAAATTTGAAACTAGTCTTTGAGAGAAATATCTTGGTTAATACCTTATATGAAAAGAATCTCTTCATCAGGAAGAGTTTCCTAAAGGTGATTTGTATTAATATAGGAGTGATATAAAGTTGATCAATGATCACTTGGCCTTTTACTATTTTTTTGGTAATGATTCTGAGGTCAAACTCCATTAAGAGTACCATCCATTTACCTATTTTATCTTTGGGAAAGAAACCCTTAGAGAAGAAATGAAAAATGGGATTAGAATGAAAGATGACATAAGTGGTCTAATAGAGTATATAATTCCAAAAAATTCAATGGTGAAATATATGGTGAGTAGTCACACTCTACTTTTGTATATTGGGTATCATAATCTATCAAGGCACAACTGATGTAGTATATGGAAAACATTTTCCTGACTCATCTTATTATATAAGAATTACCCTAAATAATATGGGGGTAGATGACATGCACAATATGAAAGGATGAGATCTAAAAGGTGGTATAAGAGTATGAGGATGAAGTACTAATTCCTTCATGTTATTAAATTTTTTTTGACATGTGTTGATTTATTCAAGAGAAACACCTTTCTTTAAGAGAGAATTTATTGAAAAAATGCAATAATACATCTCATGGATGAATCATCAGATTGCCCCAAGTTTCCCAAGGTAAGTGTGAGTATCAATAATAGACTGAAGAATGGGCATATTAACAATTAAATTGATTTTGGTAGGGTATACATCAATCCATAACAAGGAATGAAACACCCTTAACCATTGGCATGTTTAGGGACATGTGTAGCCAAATTGTGGCTTGCATATTATTTTACATTTCTCTATGCATTCATATACTTAGTAGGTCATCCTATGGGTGGCACATGGACTTGTTAGACTATATATAGGAGGTAGGGTTAGTTATTCATCATCATATTTGAGTATTCATTCTTATTGCAAGTATTTGGGAGGTTTTCCCCTTGAAGTGGCTTATCTATTATTCATTATTTATACTATATTTATATATCATTGTGATATCTTACTATATTTAGACTTATTTTTTGAATAAATATCATTCCAAGTGGTATCAGAGCATCGATTTGGGCCATAATCAGGTCAAAAACCCTAGATCTTGAAATTTAGATATATCTTTCAAACAGTAATGAGATTCTCTAAAAAAAAATTATTGGAGTTTTAAAATCATTTAGGTAAGTTTTAATTAAAATTTCATATCATTTGGATTTGGTTTTTAAAATTTATCTCAATTTTAGTTTTTTATTAAATTTTCTCCATAGCTTGTAATTTTTAGAATTTTTCAAATATATTTAAATTTTTAGAAACCTTGGAAAAAATTATTTTGGGTCTATTCTTTGATATTTTTGATTTAATTCTAAAATATTTTAAAATTCATGGTCAAAGTTGGGTCAAAGGGGTAAAATAAGGTTCATCATCAAGCCTTTGTATGGCTGGTCCTAACACCTATGGATGGGGGAAAGGGAAAGACACCCCTAAAAATACTTTAGGGGATGACATGGAATCTGAATCATCTAATATGATTTCTCAAATCTTGTCAAATCTACATGGCCTAATGTAAAAGGATGTGTAAGTCCAAACTCAAATATCAACAATGCAAGGGGAGCTTAATGGCATGAACAATCAGTTTCATCAGATCAAGAAACAATTGGCTACCATTTCATCTCATTTACCACTCAATAAGCCTACACTTTTTCCTTCTGGTCCTCCTCCTCTCAATACTAACACCACCAATATGGGGGTAAAAATGATGTTACCAAAAGTAGACTTGCACAAGATTAATGGTAAGGATACACTTACTTGGATCACTCAAATTAAAAATCTATTTGATCTACACCAAGCTCCTAGCTCTTAAAAGGTGGTTATGACATATCTATATCTAGAACCTGATCCATTCATTTGGTATAATTTGTTTTGTGCTCATAAGAATAAGATTAGTACTCTTATTACATGGTCAATATTCTTTGATGAACTGATATTTCACCATCAAGATAATGTTTCTAAAAACTAATTTAACCAATTAGCTAAACTATGAAAAATAGGAAAAGTGAAGGATTTTATTCATCGATTTTAGAATATATCCTTACATGTGGAGGATATCACTAAGGCAAATCCAACTGACCTTTTTTTGGGTAGACTAAAATATAGTATTCAATTGGAGGTTCATATGTTTAATCCCATAAATGTATTTAAAGCTATACCAAGGGCATGCTTGGCAAAAGAAAAAGAGATGATCAAACATTGTCCTTTTAATACTAGTTGAGAACACACCTTTTCAACTCCATCAAGGACTAAACCTATTATATTGACACCACAATAAATTGAGGAGAAGTGTGATAAAGGGTTGTGTTGTGGTTGTGACAACAAATGGAGCAAAGGTCATAGATGTGCTAAAAAGAAGTTATTTTACATTGAAGGGGCCAACAAAGATGAAAAAGATGAGGAGGCATCTGGTGAGGGTTTTGAAAGACCTAACGATGAAGTTGTAGATTCTCAACCTACTATCTCCTACATAAAAATAAGGTCAAAGTGTTGATTGACTCAGTTAGTACATAAAATTTCATCAATAGTAAGTTAGTTGCTTGTTTGAAGTATTTCATCTACCCAACCCCAAAATTTTAAGTCATGATTGTAGATGGTGTTATAGTTAATTTTCCTAAAAAATTCTATAGTATTAAGTTAGTAATGGGGGACTATTTTATATATTCTCCTATGTTTTCTATTTATATAGGTGGGATTGACATTATTTTGGGAGTACAATGGCTCATCACATTGGGTACTATTGAGATGAATTTCCATGAACTGTTCATATATTTTTATTCTAAAGGTAAGCCAGTGGAACTATAAAGATTAAGATTTAAATATCCATAAGTGGTTAGTTCACATTAGATGATGAAGATGTTAAAAAAGGTGCTGAATGATTTGTGGCACACTTGTTTTCCATTGATGTTCAAAAAACTAAGGAGTCTATCCATCCTAAGTTACAACAAATATTGGATGAGCATTCAGATATTTTTGGACCCATGCCAAAAGGTTTTTCTCCTAGCCATATCCATGATCATACAATTATACTCATACTTGGAAGTACACCACCCAACATCAGACCATACATATATCCTTATGCCTATAAGATTGAAATTGGAAAAATGGTATAAGAGTTGTTATAGGTAGGAACCATTCACCATATCCAAAGTGAATATTCTTCTCCAGTAGTCATGATGTGAAAGAAGGATGAAATTTGGAGGATGTGCCTAGATTATAGAGAGATCAATAAGTTCACTATCAAAGATAAGTATCCTATTCTTTTAATTGATGATTTATTAGATGAATTACATGGCGATGTTTATTTTACCAAATTAGATCTTTGCTCTGGGAATCATCAAATCTAGATCCATGAGAAAGACATTCCTAAAATAGCCTTCCATACTCACAAAGGCCATTATGAATTTTTGGTCATGCCTTTTGGTTTCATCAATGCACCATCCACCTTTCAGAGTTTGATAAATATATTTTTTAGGCCATTTTTGAGAAATCTTTTACTTATGTTTTTCGATGACATCCTTATTTATAACAAAAATTTAGAAGATCAATTACATCATGTGAAACAGTTTCCCTTAGTTCTTGAACAACATCAGTGGTATGCTAAACCATCCAAATGTGCTTTTGGAGTTTAGTAAGTGGAATATTTGGGTCATATTTTATCACATGAGGGAGTAAAATTTGATCTTAAAAAAATCCACTCCATTATGGAATGGTATATTCCCAAGACACTTAAGCAACTAAGGGGATTTATGGGGCTAACTGGTTACTATCGTAAGTTTGTCAAACATTAGGGTAGTATTACAACACCACTCACTTCCTTGTTAAAGAAATACTCCTTATAGTGGATTGATATAGCTACCAAAACATTTGAACAATTGAAAATGGCTATGTGCACCACCCCAGTACTGGCTAATCTAGATTTTTCTAAAACTTTTGTGGTTGAATGTGATGCATCTAGATATGGTATGGGTGTATTACTCATGTAATAGGGTAGGCCCATTGACTTTGAAATTAATTAATTAAAGGGTAAAAATTGGATCAAACCCATCTATGAGAAAGAGATGATGGATATTCTACATGCATTCAAACAATGGAGACCTTATCTATTGGGTCATCACTTTCAGGTAAAGACTGATCATGGTAGCCTTAAATATTTTTTGGAACAATGATTATCCTTTAAATAAGAATAAAAATGAGTGGAAAAAATGTTAGGTTTTGATTTTGAAATAGTAAACAATAAATGAAAATAAAATGTGGTGGTCAATGCACTATCTAGGCATAATGAACTAATTGAGGCGTTGTTATGTGCCTTGACCATATAGCGGGTAGACTGGATCAAGGAAGTAAGGCTAGAATGGGAGAATGATACTATTATCCATGAAATGATTGAAAATCTACAACAGGGTTTATATGGGATTAAAAAGTTTACATGGAAGAGGAATGTATTATGGTACAAAGATAGATTATATTTGTTTCAAAATTCTCTTCTCAAACATAAAATCCTTCAATAACTTCATGCTATCCACTTGGTGGTCACTTAGAGTTTTTGAAAACCTATCATAAAGTCAAGAAGGATCTTTTTTGGAAAGGAATCAATAGGGATGTACAAAAATATGTGGCCAAATGTATGGTCTTTCAGCAAAAAAAAGGTGAAACCATTAAAACCCCAGATCTTTTACAATCCTTATCCATCCTTAGTCAATGATGGGAAGAGGTATCTATGGATTTCATTACTGAGTTACCATGATATAAAGGTATAACTATTATCATGATTATTGTGGATAGACTCAAAAAATATGTTAATTTTTCTTATTTATCTCAACCATTTGTGGCTAGTACAATAGCTTCTACCTTCCTCAATACAATTCATAAATTACATGGTAGCCCTAAGATTATTGTTAGTGATCGAGATCCCATATTCACTAGTAATTCTTGGACATAATTATTTTCATGTTTTAGAAACCAATTGGCTCATATCTCATCATATAATCCTCAATATAATGGATAAACTAAGGTAGTTAACAAGTTTCTAGAAGGGTACCTTCATTACTTTGTGTTAGATAAATAAGATAAATGGGTTCAGTGGTTGTCCTTGGCTAAATGGTGGTATAATAATTCAGTGCATAGTTTATCCAAAATGTCTCCTTTTAAGGAATTATATTAATACCATCCTTCATCCCTCACTTTACCCTTGAATACCCACCCAAAGGTGCATGAAGTGGAGGAACATGTTTAACATCAATAGGAAGTCCTTACTAGTTTATGTGAAAATTTAGCTTTGGCCCAAAATTGCATGTAAAAATAGGTAGATCAACATAAGAGTGAGAGGCATTTTGAAATTATTGATTGGGTGTTTTTTCACTTGCATCCATATAAGTATATGTCCTTTAAGTAATACAAAAAGGATAATAAGTTGTCTCCCAAGTATTATGTCCCTTATCAGGCCTTGCAAAAAATTAGTAGTGTGGCCTACAAGCTAGAATTTCCTCTACATCCAATATTTCATGTATCTTGCCTTAATAAAGTAATTGGATAAAGAGTTACCACTAAAAATAAGTTATCAAAATTATATGAGGAAGGGAGGGTTATTCTTGATCCTAAAGTGGTCCTTCCAATACATACTAAGCATTTATGATCCAGACTGATTATTAAGTATCTAATCAAATGGAAGAATATAACTTATAAATATGATGATTTGGAGGATGAATAATTAATGAAATAACATCTGAGATTGATTCAACATTGAGGACAACATTGTTTTGAAGGGGAGGGGCATGCTACGCCCTTAACTGTTGACATGTCTAGGATATGTGTAGATAACTTGTGGCTTGCATAACCATTTTGCATATTATTTTACATTATATATGCATTAATATACTTATTAGGTCAGCCTATGGGTGGCACATGGCATTTTTAGACTATATATAGGAGGTAGGGTTAGTTATTCATCATCATATTTGAGTATTCATTCTTATTTCAAGCATTTGGGAGGTTGCCCCCTTGAAGTGGCTTATCTATTATTCATTATTTCTACTATATTTATATTTCATTATGATATATTATTCTATTTATTCTTATTTGGTGAATTAATATCATTTAAAGGAAACTTTGAATCTTAGGATTTTTAAATAGGTGACACAGAAAACACACTTGTAAGGATTGAGCCTAACTTTGTATTTGATAAAATGATAGTAAGCTCATGAAGATGGTTTTCATGATGTTTAGACTTAGAATTAAGATCATCCACATAAGTTTCAACTATTTTATGGATTGAATAGAAAAAGGTAGCCCATTTGGTAGTAAAAATGGTTTTATGTTGGTGTTCGGGAGCAATGTGAATTTGATTATATCCCAAAACCCATCCATAAGGAATATCATCTCATAACTAGTGGTGGAATCAACAACAGTATCAATGGATAGTAAATGGAAATTATCTTTAGGGCATGCTAAGTTTAGATTGAAAAATTAAATAGAGATATGAATGACCATAGTGACATTTTTATGAATGGGAACAATGTTGGATACCCATTTGGAGTAATCTATAGGCTTGATGAACTTTGTATCTGAGTTATATAATTTCTTTGTGATATAAGGTGGAAATATCAGGTGGGAGTTTCTATTTTTTATAACAATGAAGTTTCATATATATATATATATATATATATATATATATATATATATATATATATATATATATATATATACACACACACACACACACACACACATATACATATGTATGTATGTATACATACATACATACATACATACACACACACACACACACACACACACACACACACACACACACACACACACACACACATATATATATATATATAGATACATACATACATACATACATACATACATATATATATATATATATATATATATATATATATATATATATATATATATATATATATGTGATGATGATGATGATGCTAGGGTAAATGTTAGGTATGTATTCATATGACCAAGTAAAGGCTTTGTGATATTTGTTGAAAAAGAGGCTATAGTTATCTTTCTCTTCAAGATGAAGTTCCTTAGAGATAAGAACTATTTTAGGAAAGGTATGTGCGTCATAGTTAATGAAAAATGTTTCTTCAATAAGAATTTCATTTATATCTTGGAAATGATATGGAGTTGAAGGAAGATTAGAAATTGGATGCCTTTTTTGATCATTACTAGCAATGAAATTACTAAATCTAGAAGCTTTTTATTTTTTATTTTTTGGGATTGTGATGATGGTGAGTAAGATGAGGCTCTCTTGTATGGAGTAATTCTAAGAAGGCTCCATCACTAGGAATCATGGGTAAAAGTCCATAGTATTCGACATCTACTTCAAGATCCATAATTTGGTTACCTTAATTTTCAAACTCAAAATGTATTTGTTTTATAGAAGTAGCTTTTGTATCTAAGGTAATTTTAGGGGGTGAAGTAGAAGGTAAAAAATCTAATTATATGGTAAAAATAAGTTGATATAGTCTATTATAATGATTGAGATAAAATTCCTTAGGTTGGTTGATACAGTTATAAAAAAAATTGTTTTGACTATATTGGTTTGGCTAATATAGTTTACTAAAGGTGATGATGGTATAGAGATTATATCTGTAATTGGTGATTCCTTTCTAATGTGATTGGAAATTAGAGGTTTTACTATATTCGGTTGATAATATAGTTTAAAATTGGGTTGACATATTTAATAATATCAGTTTGGTCAATAACATTATAACTTGAGGAATTATCTAGATGGTATCAAGTTGGCCAATGCTCTCATATTATGGGAGATCAAAATGTTTTTGAACATCTCATGGAGTGTTTACCAATGGTGGGTTGACAAGATGGATGTAAGCTTTAGTCTCTTTTTCATATTTAATGGAATCAATGTATATGTGAACCATATAAACATACCAATTAAACTAGTGCATTTTATCTAGAATATTTATATAATGCATGACATCCAAATCTCATGATTGGGCTTGCTACATAATGTAAACATAATTATAGGATAGATAAACATTAAATGCATGGTAAGTTAATTGATGAATTTAAATGGGAGTATCTTTGGTGGATACACCCATGTTATTGAAAGTGCAAGGGGACATTAATAATGAATCTTGAAATAATTTGGCTACCCCATCATCGTTGAAAACAAATTAATTTTTTGTGTTAGAGGATTCATTATCATTTCATGGGGGAGGAATTTCATTATCATCATCAATCAAGGTAAATGGAATATATCATATAATGAGAGGAGGAAGTCATTCCGCTATGTAGGGAAATAATCTAGTGGTATTACAAGTTTTTTCAATTCATTGGGTTCAACATCATTAGAATCCATGAGAGTGACTTAGAGAAAAATATTCATGTTAATGAACTCAGGTTAAGTGTGACTATTTTGGAAGTAATACTAGGTTTTATGATTAGGAAGATAAATTACCTAAGGGTTGGGATCTATTGCATGCTTGTAGTGTTTTCCATTATGGATGGATTTGATGCAATGCATACCAAAATATGTGGTATATCTCATGTAGTTGGTCTATGGACAACATAAAATAATGTTATAATAAATTTAAAGGACTAAAACCATAATATTTTTGTGTATTATTTTGGGTCTAATAGCAAGAGGGAAACAAATCTAGCCAATAATATTGGATTAGTTTTATCAAATCTATGAAAATTAAATATAGTTTACTTAATATTGTCTTTAGATTATCCAATTTGTTAGAGTAACCAAAGGGAAGTAATGTTAATGTTATAGCCTTCATCCACCAAGATCTTTCTTATTAAGTTTTTGTTGATTCCAATATTAATAAAGAGGGGTGGGTCATCAACTTGAAAAATAATCTCATCAATAATCATATCTTCAAAAAAAAACTCTATAGAAGGTTTTTAAGTGGATTTAGAAATGATTTTAATATCATAAACTTCCATAGGTGCATGACCTTTGAATATTTGGATAGGAATTTCAAATTCTCTAAATGGGGGTTTTTCAATGTCTTACAAATTTTACATGAGAAATTTGTGATGATAAGGATAAGTTATTACCAATTCCATTAGAGGGGTTTTTCAAGGCATAGAATTAAGTTCATATAAAAATTTTCATTTTGGTTTATAATTAGATCCATAACTAGGCTTAGGTGGATTAATATTAATGATTTTAGGAGAGATAATGGGAGACATGTTGGCATGACTAGATTGAGGCTTTGATGGTAGAACTAGCTCATCATTAGTTTGTTAGACCAAGAATGAAATAATACTTTGTTCTTTGATATAATACTTCTTGGTTTTGTTGATAGGATATTTGTGGTCAGTTTTATGATAGTATTTGACCTTTGTCACATTCACATATTGGGAATTATTGTAATAGTGATCATAGTTGACATCAATAACACAAAAAAATTTATTGGAATATTATGTATCAGGACTCTACAATTGAAAGGAATTTTGAGTTTTTTTTTTGAATGATAGGTTTGATTTTGGGAATATTGTTGGTACTCATTATGTTTCTATTTGATCATAAGATCATGATCAACATTTTCTCCAAACATGAGGGATACTACAAAAATTTGAAGGTTACAACATGTCTCATGAGAGTGACCAATGTTGGAATGGAAAAAACAAACTAATTATGGGTTTACCATGATAGAGGGGAAATATTAATATAAACAAATGGTTTAGATGGAGATAATAACTTCTTCATTTATTACATAGTGAAGGGAAGGCATGAAGGAATTTATGTATCCAAGTTGAATGCTACTAATTTTGGTTGAAGGGGCTTAGGTTAAGGATTAATGATGATTGCATTAGTTTTATTTTATAAATATTCATTTTTGGGAATTTGAGAATGTTCAAATTGGGTCATAAGGGGATCTTGCCTTTTATTTTGATCGATATCATCTTCAAATGTTGGATTAAAAATATTGATAACCTTATATTGAAGAGGGGATTTAAGAATGGTAATAAAGAGTTTGAAATTATTATCATTACTCATGTTATGGTTCACTTTGTGAGCTAGAGACTTACATATTTTGATGAAAGCTTAGGTAGATTCATTAGGAGATTACTTAGCATTGATGAAATGGTTAAGGGTATTCTCAGGAAGATCATCATGTTAACATTACTTAATTAGAGCATTGAATAAATCCTATAACTGTGTAATGGAATGTCTAGGAAGCTAATTGTATCAATCAAGTGCATCACTAGCAAAGGTTTTGGATAAAATCTTGGTGGTAGTGAAGGTGTTGGTTTGAACCCATTCCTTAGAGATATTACCAAATAATTCATGGAAGAAATATATATCTTTATTCCCATCATATGTGATATTTGAAAAGATGTTTCCAATGTCTATGGACATAACAAAGGGATCTAAGGGCTCATTTTTAATATGTTAAAGTAGTTTTTTATGCATAGGAGGTTGAGGGATGATATTCCTATTGGCATCTTTAAGGGGAGGAGGAACAAAATTTTGATTTGGTTGATTCATGATGATTTGAAATTGATGATCCATTTTCAAAATGTGGTTTTGCATTTGAATAATTTGGGAGCTATTATATTCTTTCATAAGGTCCATTTATTGTACTATTTGGATAAGGACTTGAGTTGCATCTATAGGAAAATTATGATTACATGTATTAGGAGGGGGATTTCCAACATTTACATTGGGAGAAATGTTCCCAACATTAGTGTTAGTTACCCCACCTATTATGGAACATGACAAAATTTGTTTAAAAAAATAATTCTTAATTGAGGTATAAATAGTGTTATTATCCAAATACTTAAAAATTTTAGAACCATCTAGATCTTTAGTTTGGTTTATTTAAACTAGATTACATTCAATAGATCTAGAATTATTTTGGGAAAACATGAAATAGGAAGAGTTATCTTCAATGGTAGACAAGGTGGGAAGGAAGGAACAACCCATGTAAAATATAAATGCATTGAGGTTGGAAATAAATATTATAATATGTGACATCATGATGTTAATTGGGATGTATGAATGACAAGGAAAAGTGATTATTTATATAAAATGAGTGGTATTGGGAAAGATGATGTAATTATTTTTTGAGTATGAGACAAATTATTGTATCGAGCTAGCCGATGTATTACATGAATAAATGGTGGTAATAATGTTTGATAATAACAATTGACTATATTTAGTTGGCCAATGCAATAATTTAGAAACTAGATATAATCAGATTGTATCAAGTTGGATGATGTAGTAAGGTAAATAGGAATAGGTTAAAAATGATTATATTAAGTTGGCCAATACAATCAAGAACATATGAAAAAGTACTATAATAGGTTGGTTAATATAGTGTTGTATCCTATTAAAGAGTGATTGTATTGAGTTCATTAATGTATTCATGGAAACAAACATATGGATCTATATCAAGATGACCAATAAATTTCATAAAAATAGATAAGTTTATTGGTTTGGTTGATGTAGTTATGACACAACATAAAAAATTATCAAGTTGGATGATATAGTTTACAATATAGTAATAAATTCAAGTAGTAAATTGAATCTAACTAACTTTTAGAAAACAAGATCAGGTAGATGCACTAAAATGATTTGATTAATACTGTGGCCTCTAAAATATACTTACTTGCTCATTGATTAGTGTTGGCCCAATATTTTAGAGCACTAACTACAGAGGATAATAATTATTTTATCCCACTAACTATATTTTTTAGTGTATAGTGAGAGTAAATTCCCTAGGTGATATGTTCCTATCATGTGCACCACAAAATCAAATGAATGGTTAATTTCCTAACTTTAATAAAAATGAAATACTAGGTAATTTAGATATACCATAAGGTATATAGAAAATTAAAATTTGTGTTTAGTATTATACTATGGATATAAGTATTAGATCAATCCCCTCAAACCATGATGTATATAAATAAAACAACATGTATCCATACACAAAAATCACTAATCTATTTAAAAACTGTTGAAACCTAGTTTCTAGTGAAAACCAAACAAATACAAAATAAAATTAAAAAATCAATGTTGAAAACCAATTTGTAACATTAAATTAATTTAAAAAAATATGAAATAAATGGAATTAGTTTTGATAATATAGTTAGAAACTAAATTATTTTTAAAATTAAATAAACATAATTGTATTATAAAATATGATGTAGTTGTAAACATAGAACAAAACTATATCAAGTTGGTTGATACAGTCAATGTAGACACAAAATGGATCAAGTTGGTCAATGTATTTCACAAATAGGAAGGAAACTATATTCAATTTTCATATGTAGTTGGATGGAAAAGGAAATTGAGACAAAGCTATATCAAGCTAGCTAATATTGTTGGCTAAAAAAAGAAATTTGAGATATAATTGTATTGGCCTAGCTGATGTAGTTTAATGAAAAGGGAAAATGAATACAAAATTATATCAAGATAGATGATGTAGTTGGATTAAAATCATAAACTAATAAATAATTATATCAATTTTTTTGATGTAATTGGCTAAAATGGTGAAGGCAAAGGTAAGCTTTGCATCAGATTCACTAGAATGTATGCATAGGTTAGGATTAGCCTATAACTATCATATCTCAAGAGTTTCAAACTCAAATAAGGTTAATAAAAAAGAGCTTATGATGCCTAATATTTGGGTAGTGATGAATGGATTGACATATCTATAAATATAGTTGCCTATATCTTAAATCATACTAGGAAAGGGTTCCAAAGCCTAAGCCTATGAAAAAAATAAATGACTATAATTATACCTCTATGATGAAATTAAATTATTTTCAATTAATTTAAGTAATTTTGAAAATAAATTAATGTAAAGGGAAAGGGTTATGATAATAATAAATGTTAAAGTTCCATGGTCAACAATTTAGGGCCTAGAAAAACTAAAATATAATAATGGAAAGTATAGGTAATCCTATAGCCACACTAGTATAATTGTAGAGAGAACCTAGAAAAGGATACACACATATTCATTTACTAAGCAACAAGTAACATTTATTCTAATTAATTAAATAAATGAAAGAGTATAAGGTTAGAAATACTTACCTTGGGGTGGACCCATCAAGACTCAATCTCTCCCTTGAAAAATGATGATTTGTAAGATATGTTTGTGGTTATGAAGAATTGAAAGGATGGGCAATATGATCGAGGCCAAAAAATGTCCTCCTAGTGAATCTCCAAGACTTCCACAAGACAAACTTACTTCAAGATAAGGTTCTAGATCCTACTCCTCCAAATGATGATTTATGGTAGAATTGTGATCAAAAGCAAAAGAGATGAGTGTGTATTATATATTTTGAAATAAAATATTACTTGTATATATAGATTTATAATACCCAAAACCAAACCTAAATGGTAATTTGATGGCATTATATATATATATATATATATATATATATATATATATCAATACAATTAAAATATGTCAACTAGCATTGAATGACATCAACTAAGTTGATATTGTAGACACCAAAATTATGTCACACACACGTGCATAACTCCCTATGTCAAACCCCCCCTAAACCCATTTTAAAAATAACAATTAATCTCCTTAACCCATACCTTTACCGCTCACACATTTAATTAATTTAAAATACTTAATTAAGTTAATTAAAAATTCCTATTGCCACCTTACCTGGCTACCTCACCCTATGACTAATTCTTCCATGTGAGTCACCTCAAGACCTGGTCCCCTCATCCTAACTACCCAAGACTTATTCCCACTTCCAAAATAAATTACTAAACAACTACTTCCTTATTTACCTCTTATTTTTACTATTTTATAATAGGTGTCACACTTAGCATGCATAACAATAGAAAATAGGCTAAAAATAGAAAGTTTTACCCATTCTAGGGCTACCAACGTTGGTCAACCCATGGCCGATGTCGGTGGGATCACTGATGTCAGTAATATAAGCCAAACTGTAACCTTCAAGTCAAGAGAAATTAATAAAATCAATTCTTACTCTCATTCAAGCTCTCAGCATTCTATTTTTGACATCCAAGCTTACAATCACCCTATGTAAGTCAATCATAATCAACAACTTAGCTCTTGAGGACCAACATCACCCACTTGTTCTCTCTATTTAGACATTTAGGTTTGGACTCCCTGATAGAGACCATCAATTTGGAACTTATCATTCAGCGACCACCATAACTAAGTACATCACTAATAATTTAGTCATTTAGATATTTATTATAATATTTAATTATATCTACCTTACACTGCTTTATGCACCTCTGACCGTACCCCCATCAGGGAGTTACAAATCTTCCTTTCTTATTTCTGCTTTACCTAACATACCAAACCTCTGACTAGAATTAACCAAGCCATAATCTCCTCATAAATCTCTCAACCTCTTTGACCTGATCTAAACCATTTCCCAAACTTGAGAAAGCCTTCAGCAAGCTCCTAGACAATTATTACCCCTACCGACCTTGACCACATAATCAACATCAGTCACCTCACTACCAACCTTAGTAGTATAACTAATATCGATCACACTCCTACCAATGTTGATAACTATGAATTCCCTAGCCTCTTCAAAACCTACCTAGGCAATTTCTAAAACATAAACAAAGTACCTCATCTGCACATTGTCACTCTTTGCTATGTACAATTTTTTAATAATGGTAATTTTATCTCTTTTTCACTCTCTATTTACCTCTCTTTTAGTTATTTTATTATTATTTTACCTCTCAAAAGTGGACTATCATCTCTATAAAATTTTCACACTCCTATAACAAGTGCGTAGCTTGGCATCCCACTCATTTATCTACTAACAAACATCTTATGGTAGTGTTTTCTTATTTGCAGTTAGTCCTCCCTAGCCAAAGAGGATTTCTCACAATGTTTGGATATGGCATGCAAACCAAATCTGGGTTCATTTTAATCATGTATCCCCATCCTTTTTTCTATTTTCCTTTAGATTTAAAATAGACAAAATTTAGTGAAACATTTTTGGCACGTCTGGTGAGACCTTAGAGTTTTCCTTGCGTTCATTTCTTGTTTTAAACATTCATATAGGTGAATTATAGTGAAAATTTCATTTATTACACTTTCTTCTTTTCTCTTAAAAATGAAAATTTCAATATCTTATTTCTCTATTTAAAAGGCATGAAAACTGAGATTTCCTTTCTTTTCTCCTTACCTCTAAAAGAAATTTGTCATTTTATTTTACAAAAGAAAGAGAATTACTTCTTTACTTCCTCTTTCATGTACATTAGGATAGTCCAATTCATACTCTATTCCTATTTCCTCTCTATTTTCATTTGAATCTAAACATTTCAGATTTAGGTTTAAAAATTACTGTATTTCATAGTTTGTTTATTGCATATTAACTCACTTAGTTAATTAAAAGAATTTTGAATAAATCATAGTACACCTATGTTACACAACTAAATCACACTCACATAAAAAAGCATCTAAACTCACTTGAGAAAAGGTCCATCAATATTTCATCACCTAGTGGATCACCTTACCCTACTCAACTATCTTACTTTGATTTCACCACCAAGGGGAGAACCCACTCCATTCTCTGGTAGAGTATAATCTCTAAATAGAAGGTATATTTTGGCTAAGAAGCTTGGCTCAGATCTAAGTTTGTGAAGTGCAGAGAGCAAGCTCCTATAACAAACTATGTACTTGGTCTAACATAGATTTCCTCTTGAACACCAAAACAAACCTGAAACTAAATCTAGATTGCTTTCTAGTACCTTTGATAACCAAATTCTCTTCTCACCATCTAACTAAGTCATAAGCCAACACGAGACTAAAAATTAATCTCTAAGAATTAATAGTTATTGGCTAAATGTTCTTCTTCTACTTTTCAATTGCCTTCTATAGTTTTGAGTTGGTAAGGAAGCTTTTCTATTGATTCACAAAATCAATACTCTTTCTAAAGCTCAATTTGTATAACCTATTACCTTATGTTTTTTGAGTGTTATTCCTTCTTACACAGACCTTTTACATCCACTATTTTACCTATTATTAGCCTCTAATTTCTTAAAACATTAGATTTTCCATTTTTCAAGATTTCATAATGACTGACATCGATTAACACTACTGGTATTAGTAGACTTTACCTATCGACATCGATTATTCCACTGATTTCAATGAACTTTTCCTATCGATATTGATCATCCCTACCAGTGTTAGTCACTATGTAGTTTCATCTACTCAAAATAACAAGCTAAAATAACCCATTTCCCTATACTCAAACTTTTTTTTTTCTTTATTCTATTGCAAACATAGGGTAGTAAGACTATTTAAACCACCTCTTGCATGGTATTGACATGAGCTCAAGCCAAAATTCTTGCTGATTATGCAAGCCAACAACCACTTCCACCTTCCTCTCTCACTTTCAATTCTATCATGGAGCATACTTTAGATATAAAGCATCCTCCTATCCCTAACTAAATTCTCATTATGTCTAAGGGAGATGAAGATTTTGTTAAATTTCTTGATCACAATGTGGTATCCCTTTAGCATTACCTTACTATGAGTCAAACCTATAATTCTGTGGGTGACCCAATCTATGGTATGCCAACCTCTTTAATGAAGACAACCTTAGTTTCAGTTGCCTCCACTATTTTCCCCATAATTACCCAAATCAACACTTTGACGAGTAACCCAACTATAAATAATGTCCAAAATGTGACATCTCCAACTACCCAATCCCACCTAAAAACTGGTGTAACTTCCCTACTTTCACAACCACAACCAATTTAACCAAGTTAGACCCCATTCTAGAATTTAGTGGTACCTATTCTATCCACCCTCATACTTATAATTACCCAAGTTATGACTCACCCTTCATCTAGTTTAACTATGCCAATAATTCAACCTATAATAACAACAACCAACCAAGGCATAGTCTCCAACCCAATGGGACAACTCCCTTTTCTTTCTACACCTCAATGTATGATTCATTATCCTTATGTTTCCCCAACACAACCTCAATAAGCTATGTCATATACTCCCTCTACTTCCTATCAACTTATTTATAATGTAGGAGGAATCCCCCAAACTAATCCCCCTCTAAACCTCATTAAGATGATAATGAACAAGATGTCTAATCTAGAGACATCCATTTCTAGTTCAAATAATGTATTATCTTATTATCTGATATGCAATGAACTAATCCATCCTTCTATACCTATTCACCCTTATCCAAGTTAATGGGAACTCCCTAAATTTACTCATTTTCAAAGTAAAAAGGACCCATAATAGCACTTGTTAGCATTTAGACATGCTTGTTATTTAATAGGGCATGAGATGCATTACTACTTCATACTTTCCCTATGTATCTTTTAGGTGCTACCTTAGATTGGCATAGCTCTATACCTTAACACTTCATTTTCTCATTTACCCAACTTGCACAAATATTCCTAGACCATTTCTCTATTAACATTTCTAAAAAGGTTTCTATAACAGACCTTTATTTTATTAGATAATTTAATGATGAGTCTATTGTTGATTTTGTCACTCATTAGAGAAGCTTGATCAATCAACTCTCCTTCTCCTTACCCCAACCTATGGCTATTAAGATTTTCTCAAGGGCATGTGCTAAGCACATCTCATCCACACTCTGGGTACAAATTTTTTGCATATTTGATGAAGCTTTTACAATGACACGTAAACTAGAGGTTCAAGCTATTGATGAAAGCAAATTCAAGTTGCACAGTAAGAATCCCAATACCAAGAGAAATGAATCCTCCTATAAAACTTATCCCTCTAACCAAAAGGCTAAATGTTCCACCAATGTAGTGATTATCAAGTTAGCCTCTTCCACAACCACAAACCAATTGAATTCTTTGACTTCTCAAAATCTGACCAAGCAATTCCAACAACGGTATGAACAAAGACAATATACTCCCATGAGGGAATCATATACATCCATCTTGGATAAATTATTGTAACAAGGTGTCATAACCCTTCCTCAGATTAAACCTCCTATATAGTTAGACCCTTCCCATCCTATCCCAACCTGGTGCAAGGAAGATGAGTTTTGTGGTTACCATTGAGTTAAAAGCCACAACTCTAATAATTGCAAGACACTCAAGAACATTGTTCAAGATATGATTGATAGAGGTGAGCTCATCATAGATAATCCTAATGCACCTCATAATCAAAGTATGGATGTGTTAAAAAACCTTTTCCTAACCATTCACTGAATCAAAATATTGTTTAGTCCACAACTAACTTAGGTGATCATAACATCCATATGGTTAATATGGTTTTTCCTTTACCTTAAGTTCAACCTTCCTCTCAATAGGAGACATCTATTTCATAAACTCCTCTCCCACATTTAGTGGCATATTTTTTGCCCATTTTTCCTCCTCAAGTAGAAGAGCCTATTTTACCTGATCTACTCCCTCAAGAGGAGGAACCTCCTTTGCCACTCCTTTTTCCACTTGAGGAACTTGTAATCCCAATTCTATTTTCACAAATATTACCTATCCTCTTACCACTTAAAGACCACACCCTACCTATTCCTCAATCACATGTTGAGGGGAACATCATTCCTACATTATACCCTCTTAAAGAACCTTATTCACCTACTTCTCCTCCACCTATAGAGAGTGGAACCATACCTATTTGACCTTTACACCTAGAAGATTCCATATCATCTACTCCCATAATAGATGAGAGACCTATTGTGCCTACTCCAATTGCACCACTCTTACCCATTCTTTTACCTATGGAGGATCATACTTTACCCATGCCTTGCCCACATGTTGAGGGAGTTATAATACCTATGATTTACCCTCTTGAGGAACCTACTTCACCTACCTCCCCTCCACCCATGGTAGATCAATTCTCTTCTCCTATCTCTATCGAAGAAGACCCCATTGCGATTCTTTCTCACCTTTGGCTTGAAGTAGCAGAAACCAAAAATTTATCTCTTTCCTAAACATCATATCTTTCTAAAGACATAACCATGTGGCTTACATCAACTGCATCAAAACCCTTCTCATGTTTGGTTAAAAGTCTAGATTTTCTTGACTCCATGAAACTTGATCATGCAGCATTTTGGGACCAGCATAAGAATCCATATCCAACATAATGAATGTTGACCTTTATCACCAATCCCCTTACTACCATTTACCCTAAGGTCTTTAACAAAGTTATATCTTCTTCACCAAAAGAACCAAAATTTCAACCATCTATGTCATAACCCTCACCCTCATAAGAATATGTTACATTAAAGCAGATCAGGCCTTTATGTGTATGGCCTATTTCTAATTTAATTCATCCATAGGTGAAATTAGATTCAACTCATCAAACACAAGTTAGAGTTTGTCACCCTAAAATTTAGAAGAATGTTAAGCTACCTAGATCTTTCCAATCCCTTCTTCAACCCTCAACTTTATCATCCATTTTTGGGTTGCATCCTTCTAATTTAGTTTAAATATCATCTAACCAAGACAAATAAAAGTTAAGCTACCTCAACTCTTACCTTGTCCACTTGGTAGGCTTCTCACATATGTCACTAAGAAAGTGACAGCAAAACATGTAACTTCACCATCACCAAACAAGACACCATGTACAATTAGCCTTCCAACACTAAAATAAAGGAAGGTGTCCATTCTTATTAGTACAACAAGCATAAGCCCACTTGTAGGCTCTCAAAGATTTTTCTTATGTCAGTTATTACAATCTTTGGTAATAACTCTTCCTACCATTAAGACCTATATTCCTCTTGGAATGAAGCCATCTTGGTTTGATGATACACAAGTGTGGTTATATCATCATTCACTTAGAGATGATATTGAAAATTATAAATCCCTCACAATGGTTATTCATTAATACTTTGATGTTGACACTCTTTTTAATGACACTACCGTTAACCTTCCTATTATTCCACCTTTGGCATCTATAGTGCCTTATACTATTCCACCTAAATCCAAACCCAAAGATGTCATTGTAACCCCTTTACCACCTCCTTCACTAACTTCTTAAATCAACATAATTAATGTAGCCACATGGTCATAAAACCAAAAATATAAAGCTGAAGAAAAGGTCACTACATCTTAGACCCATACCTTCACCAAAGACACTCCCCTTACTAACCCTAAGATTTCCATCTTGGGTGTTCCTAAAATAACATCTTCAGACATTATCAAAGCTTAATGGTGAAACAACTTCACCAAACTCCTATGAAAATGTCTTTATATGAGTTAATCCAAAACTCATCCCAACATCATCAAGTTTTGATTAGTGATTTTCAAGTGATTGAGGTACAATCGAATGATCCCCAACCTCTTGCAACTTTGGTTAGCTCCCTTAATTCTATCTCCATGATTTCTTTTAGTGATTCAAAAATTCCATTTCAACACCTTGAAGATCAAGATTCTTCCCTTTTCATTACTGCATATATTGATCAAACTCATATCAAGAGAGTTATGATCAATGAGGGAGCTAGTATTAATATTATTTTCATGCATAACTATAAATAACTATCCCTTCTTGATAATTACATGTCTCAAACTAATGTGATACTCCATTCCTTTAACAATATTATAGCTACTACGGTGGGCACTATTGTCTTATATATTCACATAGGTCCCAAAATAATTCCTAAGCTCTTCTAAGTTATGAAAGGAGAGTTATAATATAACATACTATTTGGATGACCTTAGATACATGTTATGGCATGTGTACCCTCAACTTTGCACAATTGTGTCAAGTTTGAATATGATGGACAAGTACATGTTATACATATTAACCCACCTCTATTTAAAACATGTAATATGAACTATAGTCCTAATGATGTTCTCATCCTATTTAAAACATTATCTTCCTCACGTGATGCTTCTAAAGCTTCCACAAGCTCCACTCCCATGGTTATATAGATACTGACAACATAAATTCTTGAAAAAGATCCCATGGAGGAGACCTTTCAACATTTGTCACTCAGTGAATATCATTTATTGATGATCAACATGTTTTATACTCCACAAGAGTATGGAAGGATTCACATGCACTCAAATTATGATCCTTGGATTGGGATGTTAATCCCTTATGGCCCCCCTAACCTTTGAACTAATTTCACATATGGGGGAATTGATCAAGCTCCCACTGTCAGTAATCCATCTTCTTCACCAAAACCATTTACCTATGACTTATCTTTTCTAAGTAACCCTAGATTAACTCACACCTATCTCTATAGGTGTGCCTAGAAAGGATTTGGTTTAGATCATTATGAACAAGGTTTCCATACACCTATTGAATATCCTTCTAGCAACAACATCAAAAATGCCAAAAAGAAGTATGGGGTGGGATATGATGAACCAAATAAACTCACTAAAACCTCCCATGAACCAATTATCAAAGAACTAGTCTCTCCTTCTCCACCTTATTCTCCATAATCACCTACAAAATCAGAGGTATTTATACCTCCTATTTTTTTCCATAAATACCATCTATTTGGGGCCTCTCACCTATCGTCAGGGTAAGGAAACAAGGTCTCTTCCTCTCATTCATCCTGAAATAATTGATGAAGATTCTTCCACTATTAAAACTATCCAATGTTAAGATGATGACATAATTTCACCTACATGGGTGTGGATGATTCCTATATCCAATAATCACTCCCATTTAAAACATAATCTATGCTAAATGTATCAACCATTGATATCAACCCACCATCCCATGATAACCCTTGCATCTTGAAGATTGGCTAATCTTTAGATTCTTCTGAACAACTAATTATTCCATATTTCTTAATGACCATAGTAAAGCCTTTGATTGGTCTTACAATGACATGCCTAGTATTGACCCCTCTATCATCACCCATAACATTGTTACCAATCAAGATGTTAAACTTGTTAAATAAAAGCTTCATAAGATACATCCTCATATCGCTCTCCTTGTCAAAGAAGATCTCTAACACCTCCTTTTTGTTAACTTTATCCAACCCATCACTACCCACAATGTATTTCCAATATTTTTCCTATCATAAAAGCTATTAGGGGAATTTATATTTGCACTGACTATCATGATTTAAGTCTCACCTATCCAAAAGATGATTTCCCATTGCCTAATATTGATCAACTTGTTGATCTAATAGCCAACCATGAGATGCTATCACTTATGGATGAATTATCTAGATATAATTAAATCCTAGTCACTCCTGAGGATCAACACAAGACAACCTTTATTACCCCATGGGAAACTTTCTATTATCAGGTCAAACCTTTTGGTCTGAAAATGCTAGTATAAGTTACCAACATGCCATGACCTACATTTTCCATGATCTCCTCCATAAAATTATGGAAGATTACATGGATTAATTACTCATCAAATCTAAACTTCATCGAGAACACTTGATAATTATAAAAACAATATTCACTTATCTCCTCTAATATAATGTTTGACTGAACCCAAAGAAACATGTCTTTGTGTTCTTTCTGGTAAACTCTTAGGTTTTATAATTTCTCTCTGTGGTATCAAGGTTGATCCTAATAAGGTTAAAGAAATCCTAGAGATGCCTCCACCTACTAATATTAAACAAATACGTAGCCTATAAGGTAAACTTTAGTCAATTTGATGCTTCATTTCCTAGTTGTCAGATCACTACCAACCCTTTCACCATCTCCTCAAAAAGGATTTCTCCTTCCAATGGAATACAAATTAACAGGAAGCCTTTGACACACTTAAAAAATACCTCCTTTGCGCATCGGTTCTTATTCTAGCTAAGGAAAATCAGCCTTTTTACCTGTACATATCTACAAGAGATCATTCTCTAGGTTTTTTGATTACACATCGAGATGACCAACATTGAGAGTAGGTAGTTTATTACATAAGCCATACACTTATTAATAATGAGACTCGATGTACCCACACTTAAAAAATTTACCTTGTATTGGTATTATCCACCTATAAGCTTCATCATTATCTCCTAAATTACAAAACCTATGTGGTCACCCATACTAATCCTCTCAAATACATGCATTCCAAACCATATCATAACCAACATGTAGCTTGGTGGCTCATGCTTCTTGCTGAATTTGACTTAGAGTTCATTCATCAAAAATCTATTAAAGGGAAAAAAATCATGGACCAATTAGTTGTTACCCCTTTACCTAATAATCAACCTTTAAACCTTGAATTCCCTGATGAATCTATTACAACACACTCCATCAATTACATCTCCTATCAAATGATTATGTTTTTTGATGGATCTAAATGCCAACATGGTGGGGGTGTGGGGGTCATTATTATTCCTCTAGATGGTGAACCTATGCCTTTGTCATTTAAAATAGATTTTGAATTCACTAAAAACATGGTTGAATATTAGGCTTTGATTCTAAGACTTTAAACAATTCTCTTCTTGGGTATCAAATCTATAACAATTTTTGGTGATTCTCAGCTAGTGGTTAACTAAGTTAATGGTTCCTACCTATGCAAAAATGAAATTTTGTAGTGGTATAAACATTTTTTAGATAAACTTTTGGGACATTTGACTCTTATCTCTTGCAAACTATTCCTTGATCTACAAATAAGTTTGTTGGCATGATGGCTTCACTTGCTTCATACATCCCTTCTTCATCGTCCTCTTTGAGAATTTATGTCACCATGTATCGCTTAACATTTCCCTCCTATGTCTTAGCTAACATCCTCTTTGATATAAATGTAACAACCAACCCAAAAGACTTATTGTAAAACCAACTCAGGAATTATGTTTCCTTCTTTATTACCCCTCTTGATCTTTCTAATAATGGGAAATGGGCCTTCATAAAATGTGCCACTCATTACACTATACTAGGGGGACTTCTCTATAAGAGATTTTTTTATGGTCTTCTCCTTATATGTCTAGCTAGTACTAAGACTCCCTTTGCTATTAATGAAGTCCATGATGGGATTTTTGGTGGGCATTTCAATAGTTACACAGTTGTTAAACATATTCTTTGATTTGGCTATTATTAGCCCACACTTCATCAAGACTATGCTAATTATGTTTAGCATTGTGTCAAGTGTCAAAAAACATGCTAACCTCCTTCACATTCTTAGTCATGCATTACAAGTCACCAAAGACTTTTGGTTGTTCTCCCAATGGGGCTTAGATCTAATCAAAGAGATTGACCCTCATTCATCACTCCATCATCGTTCTATCATTACTGCCACTAAATACTTCACCAAGTGGGTAAAGGTCACCCTTCTCATCTCCACTAAAGCTAATAAAATTATTGACTTCATTAAACATCATATCATCTGTCATTTTGGTGTACCTCACAAGATTATAATAGATAATGGCAAGTCTTTCAAGAATAGGACTATTCAAGATCTTTGTGATGCATTTGGAATAAAATTAAGCTTCTCATCACCATACTATCCCCCAAGCTAATGAACAAGCAAAAGCTTCTAACAAAACTTTGACCAAAATTCTCATGAAGGTAGTCAATGAAATGGGGAACAATTCAAACACTCACATTCATTTTGCTTTATGGGCCTACCACACTAGCATTCAAACTCCTATGGGTGATACACCTTTTTCATTGGTATATGGGACAAAGGCTATTTTACCTCTTGAGGTCTAGATTCCTTCTCTTCACATTTATCTACATGACATAATTTCTAATGATGACTTTTGCCAAGAACATTTGGCCCAACTTAAATTACTTGATGAACACCATCGCATAGCCCTCAACCACCTCCAAATCTATCAAGAGTGTATCAAATGTACTTATAACAAAAACGTCAAAGAGATATATTTTAATATAAGAGATCTCATCTTAAAATAAAATCAACATGTGACGAACATGGAGAAAAGAAAATGGGGTAAGTTCACTCCTAATTAGATTGGACCTTATATCATAACTCATAAGTATGGTTTAAGAACTTATCATTTATCTTCTCTTGAAGGAAGGCTAGAACCTGAGCCTTTAAATGCCTTACATCTATGACCATTCTTTTGTTAAACTAGTCTCACTTTACTATATGTTTAACTTGAGCTCATCCCTTGAGCATCCCTATTACATTCATTTTCCTTCCTCTTCATCCTTATTCTTATATACCTAGATAACTTACATAGTAGTATGGTTTTATCTTTATAGTGGAAAACTCTTAAGCCTCTATAGTTTTGTCCATGACTAAAAAAAATGGGATATTTGAAAAAGTTATAAAATCTTATGTCGTGTTTTTCAACATATACTACTCCCTTGAAGGACAACTGTGTAACTTCCCTTTGCTACTATCAATAGATTGCTCCCTTGAAGGACAACTATTTAAGATTAAAAACAAAAACTTACACCACTCCCTTGAAGGATGGCTAAGCCAAGATTTATTCTCAAAGGGAAAAACAAATGCAAAGGGCTCCTCACCTCCTTGCACAACCTTAACCTATAAAAAATCCCATTGTAAGATTCCTACATTGATCAACTTACAAAACAAAAAAAAAGATTTAAGTTATGGACTTGCCTATATTAGCTCTCAGGTCACCCACAAAAGGGACATACCATTTCTACTTGGTAGGTTATGCTATCTAAACATTTTTTTTCTCATTCTACCCTTTTTCCTCTTTCAAGGGACTATAGAGCTCACTTAACATAAGGTAAACATGATGTTTCTATAACAAACACAATGGTTCAAAGATATAAGGCATGAAAGAAGCTCATTTTCCTAAGCCTATTTATGTTCTAAATTATAGTCTTTGCCAATGCATGAGCATTCTACCTCTTTATTTTCCCATCCACATCACATATCGATATCTCTATTTGAGATAGAGAGATAATGTCATATCAACACTAACATAACTAACCTATTTATTTTATGCATACACCATCATAAATATGGAAAAATGTTGAAATGAACTAACATAACTAATCTATTCATTTTAAGTTACACCATCACAAATATGGAAAAATGCTAAGATGAAACTAACCAATCAACTATGCATATACCATCATGTAAATGGGAAAGTCTAGTCTAAACTCAAATAACATGATCAATAATAACATCCAAATTAACATAGCATAAAATATACATCATCCATATCATCATCATAATCATAAGCAACACATCTTAAATAAACACGTGGCAATAAATGAACATCTCATATATATAATATGTGATCAGAATATATGTTCATCATTTACATCATCATAACATCATTAATATCTCTCAAAATGTACATCTCACATCTTCACCTCATAGGCTGATATACATGTAACATATATAAACAAAAAATATAAAACTTTGATACTCAAGGTCCTTGAGGCTCTCCATGTGGTCATGAGGAGGTAGTGTCATCACCACTCTCTATCTGTCTACACCGATATGAACTAGAAGATGTCACACATGACATTAACCTTTCCTTCTCTATAAACTCTGAATATCTTTGTATCTATGGGAACTCTCTAATCGCCCCCTCATAAAAAGAAATATCATCTAGGGTATTTGATTACCTTACCATCAATATAGTCAGTGGAGGACCCATAACACTTGATGATGGCCAACCTATACTAGTCCTTGTGGTGGTGGAGGAGGAGGACTAGCCTGGCTTGCTACTCTTAGACTATCTCTCTATTGTCACTATAGTCACCTGACCCTATAAAATAATCACTTAGCCCTATAGTGCTAAAACCTAACCTTTTAAAGCCCCATTATAACACTACAATGTCACCACCTACCCCTATAAGGATATAACTTTTGCTTGGGCCATCTCTCATGCCTACACTACTACATCTCAAGCTTGTACTATAGTATCTCAAGCCTGTAGCACTGCATCCCTCTCTCTAACTAACCCCTATAAATCTAGTGGTGGCATCCTGACCTCCACCACCAAATGTAGCCCTACTCACCAAGCTATATAGGCCATTGTACACTGTGGGTCCCCAACACCTAGCCTTGTTGATAGCTCCTTAAAATCTAGCCCATCTATCTCCTAGGGAAATGGTAAGGGTACCTCTATGTCATCTCAATTTTTTTTGAGGGAAGGTAGGCAAAATATCCTATAGTAATTGCCTCCTAACCCGTGCTATGAGTACCATCTTTAACCCACCAACCCATCTCCCCCTGACCTATAGTGAGCTCTATAACCCAACAATCTACTCTATTGTCCCTCTAAAAATTGGGTATGTCAGATATGATCTCCATATGATATGTAGGGATCAAGCCCTCAATCATGCACCTATAGTAGGTAATGTCTCACATGACACCATCCACTTGAGTTTGTGCCATCCCATCTCTCCACCATCTAAATCCAACCCTGAAGCTAGCTAGGATGGTGGTAGGTAACCCCAATGGTCATGTCACTATGATGTTCTCATATGCCCAATAGTGCAATAGATGGATGACACATAAACTGTACCACTGATGTAACCTCAAACCCCATAGCTCTCTATATAACTATGCCAAAAATACTAGACCCTAGGAAAAAATGGTCTACTACTCAATCATTTACCTAAGTACACCTATCAAAGCAATTATAAATCTCCCTCTATCTACATTAGGTAATGCATACACCATGATCCTAATCATCATTAAGATGCTCAAATGATTCTACTCCTCATCAACCATATAGAGTGGCTCATATGAAAAATTCACATAGTGATAAGTCACCTCACTAACATGCTCCCCATATAAAGTGACAATGTGTATATCATGATTCTCTCTTGAGCATGTGAAAAGATCCTCACCCTGGAGTGGTAGCTATAGAATCTTATAGACATCCTCCTGTGTCACTATCAACTCCTTAGTTGGTAGATGGAAGGTGTTGGTGGTATGATCCCACCTCTCAATCAAATCTATCATCAGTGACACATCCTGCATGACATGATAATACCATCACACTCCTCCTAAACCCATGGCCACCATATACTCCCACTCATCTAGAGTAACATCTCTCCTCATGTGTGTTAATAACCTTGACAGATGATCTCATAGTGTAAGTTCCATCCTCACCTGCATCCATACATAAACAACTTAGGTCACATCCCTTTTAATCTACTCTATCACCACCTTTTTACCTTCTCACTGGGAGAACTACATTGGTCTAAGGCCCTAAACTGGGATATGTAGGTAACACTCAATTGACAAGGGTTCTTTTGAGGTTAAGTCAGCCATATACCCACCTTACTAACCACCCTAGGCTTTATTTCCTCTCTCTCTCTCTCTCTCTCTCTCTCTCTCTCTCTCTCTCTCTCTCTCTCTCTCTCTCTCTCTCTCTCTCTCTCTCTCTCTCTCTCTCTCTCTCTCTCTCTCTCTCTACCCTAGGCCTACCTTCCCATTCCAACTCTAGGCCTCACTACCTATATTCTTGACTCTTGACACTATGAAATATCTTTCAATCCCTAGACCTCTCCAACTATCTCAAGTTACCTTTTCCCCTAAAACACACCTTTTTATATCTTTTTCCTAGGTTATGGGAGAATTACATTGTCCTAAGGCCCTAAACTAGGCTATGTAGGTAACACTCAGATGACAAGGGGTCTTTTAAGGCTAGCTTAAGCCATTAAGCTAGTTAACTACTTCCACTAGAGATCTAAAACTTACCCTTTCTCCTATTTTTTCCAATTTCTATAGTCACTAACATCAGCATTAATGTCAACATCAATGCTTTATCGATCTACATAATGGTTGATGTTGGTAAGAAACTACCAACCTCGGTGTTGTATTGGTTGATGTCAATCGAACTCACTGACATCAATGAATGGTACCCAAACCCAACCTACCCATTTACCCTAAAAATCTACCCACAAATCCCCCTAACTTATCCTACACCTACTCTAACCTATTTTCTACCCACCCACTCCTATTTTCTACAACCCCACCTCTCATTTAGCCTTAAAATTATAAAAACCAAATCAAACTAGTGTAGGTTCTTACCTCATCTCTCTGTCTCCTCCTGACTGGCACTATTGGCTCTTGTGGTTTTGCACCTCTCATTGGGTCCCCTCCTTATGCTGCCATCTCAAATCACTCTCAAAGCCCTATTTATTTTCTCCAATCACAAAGTTATAAATGAGTTTGGTTAGTCACCAAACCCCCTTTTATTAAGTTTGGTTGGCTGTTAATGTTAACATTCTTAACCTAGCCTACCGACATCGGTGCTTATGCCTACCGACATCAGCAACACTGCCCTATTTATATTGACATCAACACTTTATATTACTGATATCGGCACATCTAACCGATGTCAACACCATTCCAATACTATTTTCCAACATAAAACCCCCAACTTTGTATAACCTTACCCATTCATTGGGGCAACTAGAGATCACCTATATCTCCCCCAACCATGACAAAATGACATTGAAGATCACTTAAATCTTCACCCTCAATTACTTTTCTTGGAGATCATGAATATTTCCTCACTCATTGATCCTTTTACACTAGGAGTGCATTGCTTGTCTTGACTACTTAGGTTATTCTACTATCATTGGCTATTATGCACATGCATATATTTTAGTTTTTGTGGATGGAAACCAATACCATCTTATCACCTTTAACCATTTTGTGTTTCTTAGGGGTACTTCCTACCTCAGATACATGGGACACATTGACCATTGGAGCTATAACTTTGATTGATTTGACATGTTAACTATCACTTACAAGCTATGATTTGGTTACTTCTATCTGAATCCTCCTTAACCTTACCTATTCTTGACTTTGTTGACTATATCTCATTGTGGCCTACACATACAGAGTGATGCTCACTTCTCCACCAATCACCCAATTAAATTTCATCAAACTGGTACCCAATTCTAGTTTCTCCTCCATCGATTCCCATTTTGAGGGGGGATACCTCATCCAATACTTGGAGCATCTTAATTCATATTTTTGTCTTGCAATATGCTAGTATAAATTACAAGACAAAAATGGGAAAATTTAGACACCAAAATTATGTCACACACACGTGCATAACTCTTTGTATCGAAACCCCCTAAACCTATTTTAATAATAAAAATTAATCTCCTTAACCCATACCTTTACCCCTCACACATTTAATTAATTTAAAATACTTAACCACCTTACTTGGCCACCTCACCCTATGACTAATTATCCCTTGATGAGTCACCAAAAGACCTGGTCCCCTTATCCTAACTACCCAAGATTTATTCCCACTTCCAAACTAAATTCCTAAATAACTACTTCCTTCCTAACCTCTTATTTTTACTATTTTATAATGGGTGTCATACTTGGCATGCATAACAATATAAAATAGGCCAAAAATAGAAAATTTTACCTATTTTAGGGCCACCGATGTTGGAAATATAAGCCAAACTCCAACCTGTAGTTCAGGTTAATAAAAATTAAGAAAATCAATTCTTACTCTCATTCAAGCTGTCAACATTCTATTTTCAACATCCAGGCTTACAATCACCCTATGCAAGTCAATCACAATCAACAATTGAGCTCTTGAGGACCAACAAAACCCACTTGTTCTCTCTATTCAAACATTTAGGTTCAGACTCCCTGATAGATACCATCAACCCTAGAACTTCTCATTCAATGATGACCACAACTAACTACATCACTAATACTATAGGTCATTTAAATATTTATTCTATTATTTCATTATATCTACCCTGCATTGCTTTATGCACCTATGATCGTACCCCCATGAGGGCAGTTATAAATATTCCTTTCTTATTTCCCCCTTTACCTGACATATCAAACCTTTGACTAGACTTAACCAAGTCAATAATCTGCCTCTCATAACTCTCTCAACCTCCCTGACTTGATCCAAACCATTTCCTAAACCTAGGAAAGCCTTCTATAAGCTCCTAGACAATTATTTCCCCTACAAAACTTGGCTACATAATCAACATCAGTCACCTCACTACCGACCTCAATAGTATAACCAATATCAATCACACTTATACTGATGTTGGTGATTGTGAATTCCCTAGCCTCTTCAAAACCTACCCAGACAATTTCTAAAATACAAAGTACCCTCACTTGCACCCTATCACTCTCTATTGCATATAAGTTGTTAATAATGATAAATTTATCTCTTTTTCACTCTCTCTTTACCTCTCTTTTATTTATTTTATTATTCTTTTGCCTCTCAAAACTGGACTATCATCTCTAGGGAAGTTTCACCACTGCCTAGAACAAGCACATAGCTTGGCAGCCCACTCATTTATCTGCTAACAAAAATCTTGTGGTAGTGTTTTCCTTATTTGCAGGTAGTCATACCCAACCAAACAAGAGTGCTCACAACATCTAGATATGGCACACATACCAAATCTAGATTCATTTTAATCATTTATCCCCATCCTTCTTTATATATTCCTTTAGAATTAAAATAGACAAAATTTAGTGAAACAAATCTATGTGTAAACATTAGTAAACAGGCTCAAAACTACATAAGACTAGTTAATGCATTACAAGATAGGAAAATGCATGAAATAAATGGTATCACCTTGGATGATGTCATAGGATATAAATAATCTAATAAAATTTCATGGAATAAGATGGAAGGAGGTCAGGTAGTAGGAAATTTTATAATAAGCTAGATTGGCATGAGTGATATGATCATGATATCATAGCAACATCTCTTACAAAAGCAAAAAATGTGTGCCTGGCCCATTTCTTGGTGCA
The DNA here is from genome assembly GCA_037957365.1 of Torreya grandis. Lineage (NCBI taxonomy): Eukaryota > Viridiplantae > Streptophyta > Pinopsida > Cupressales > Taxaceae > Torreya > Torreya grandis. The sequence continues at coordinate 2,754,627 of JARHVA010000633.1, read as the reverse complement.
ACCCTTTAAGGTGTCTACTTAGGGATATTGAATCTCAACATGTTGTTGTAAGAGAAAGTGTAAGTGATAAAAGTGAAAATATTATGTGTATATAATAACCATTTCCTTTTGGTAACTCAATCTCATACACATTTATTAAAAAATTGAAAAAACACCCTACATGGTCTTATCTTATTTAGTTTAAAATTATTGTAAGTTACTAAAAGAAACCTCTCCTTATTTGAATTCACCAACACTACGTCTCCTACTTTTCCTTCTTCCAACACCTTTCATGTATGTGTTTCTTATAACTTAGGTTTCTCCGTTCAAATTTTTTCTTTTACTTTTTCATGTATTTCTTGCATGCATTTTGCATAATCTTATGATTTTGTGCTCCTTCAATGTGCTTCATCTATTTTTATCAACTTAGTGACCCCTTTATGGATAACTCCATAAATGATCTATAAAGGTGTTTTTTCTCTTGCTTCAATTAATAGAGTTATTGTACTCAAACTTGTCTTGTGACAACACCATATTTCAATACATCAGTTCATCTCTTAATAGGCATCTCAACAAAATCACAAGGCTTTAATTTACTACTTTGATTTATCCATCAGTTTACAAATGGTATACAAAACTATAATTTAGCCTAGTTCTTAGCTTATTAAATAATGTGAACCAAAAATGACCCACATACCTAGTATCCCTATCTGATACTATATTACATGGTAGTTTGGGGTAAGCTCACCACCTCTCTGAAGAATTAACTGGGGATGTTTTCTACATCACTATTTTTATTTCATGTAATGAAGTGTACCATCTTGGAAAATATATCTAACATAAAAAAATGGAGTCATTTCCCCATTTGTTTTAGGCAATCCAAGCACAAATTCTATGCTAATATCTTCCCATGATATTTATAAAATTATTAAAGGTAGTTTATAAACTCATATTCTAGCTTCATCCCTTTCCCAACTAATAAATTTGACACTTCTCTCACATAATTGTGCACATTTACACTCATATTTGACCAGTGATAACATTTCACCAAAACACAAGCATATTTTTAGTTCTTAAATGTCTTGGTAGTCCTCCGTTATGGATTTTTTGATTAAATTATCATGCATTAACCCTCTAGGTATGCATAATCGTGTTCCTTTGAAAATTATCCCATCTTGAATAATATAGTCTATCCATGGATTCTAATCCATACTTATCATATCTATGTAGGTTATTCATACTTAAAAGAAATATTCATCATATGTATATAGTTATTTCATCAAATCAAAACCCAATAATTTTATCATTAGCTCATTCATCACCATCACTCTTTTGTTTAGCACGTATGCAATCTTGATAGATCTTATACTTATGTGATTTATCATAAATGTGTAAATCTATAAATATTACACCCATTTAGTATGCCTTTGATTTAAATTCCCTTGGCTATTAATGAATTGTAATCCCTAGTGGTTTGTATATAGTAAAAACTCTTTAGGTAATAGATAATACATCCATTTATTGAGCACTTACACTATTGCATAGAAATATTGATAATAAAAAAAAACATATATATTTTGTACCATTTAGATTTAACAAAAATAGGCTTTGGGTATTCCCTCATGGATTAGTACTACACCAATTGATGTTTCACTTATGAAATTATCTACTTGAAATACTTTGTTAAAATTAACAACACCAACACCAGTTTCTCTGTCACCTTCTTCTTTAGTTGTTGGAAGTTGTGCTCTACTTCTTCCATCTAGAAAAAAATATTTTGATCCCCTCACAACATATCCATGATTTCATCACATATTCCAATAATGTTCTTGATTAAACTCTTATATAAACTAGTTAAACCATAAAATCTTCATGTATCTAAAGTGATTTTATGTGATGGCTAGTTTACTATCAGATGTACCTTTTTAGGGTCCATCATTGATCATTACTTCAAGATTAAAAAATACATGTATATTATATCTTCCTTCATGAAGCTACACTTCTTCACATTGATCAATATCTTCTCTTCATGAAACTTCTCTAACACATTCTTAATATGTGCTATATGTTCCTCATGTTTTTTGTTGAATACCAAAATATCATCCAATTACATAATGACATATCTCCCTATAGATGAATTTAACACTTCATTTATCAACCTCATGAACATACTAGAAATTTTAGGTAATATAAATGGCATAACTAGTCACTCATATAACCCTTATTTCATCTTGATTATCATCTTCCAATAATTTCCTTAACTAATTCTAATTTAGTGATATTTTCTCTTCATATTGATCTTATTGAAGTACTATGAATCACTCAAGAAGTTCATCATATCATCAATTTAAAAAAATAGAATCTATACTTAATCATAATTTTATTTATGGCTTGTGAGTATGTGCACATGTACCATTGTCCATCCTTATTAGTTATAATATGACATGTATTATGCATGGGCTTAGGATATCTATTATCAATCCTTTCTTGAATAACATGTGCACCTACCTTTGCACTTCCTTATTATCTATTGGTGTTACCTTATGAATAACCTTTTTTGGAAAACTTACTCCTAGAATCAAGTATATATGATTGATAATGCTCCTCATCAGTGGTGTATTATCTAGAAAATCACTCAAGACAATGTCAATGATATCTCATAACAACTCATTCACTTCATGCATAAGTGCTTATTCTATATTCTATTTGACTTATTTACCAACCTATTTCACCATCTTTGGTATGATCACATAACATTCCCCTTCTCACTCTTTTCTTAGGACCTTTTTTCCTAAAATCATCATCACTCTTACATACACAACATTGCACACTCATTATTATTCATCCTTCATGGGGCTCAAGGTATATTTCTTACCATTCTTTTCTGAATAATAATTATTTGTTTGAACATCAAGTACATCCATATAGTCAAATTTATAATTACTACCAATATGTATAAAACACATCTATCAACATCACATCACACCACACTTTATCTTGATATGTGCATATTTAGAATCTCACCAGATAATGTTCATTGACTAGAACTTGTTGATTCTTATATAACCACAAAATTTTATAGGGTTTTATGTGTACCACCTTATTCAAGCCCAATTTTCAACCATATCTCTAGAAACTAAATTTTCCATCCTACCACTATTGACTATCATCTTGTAAATCTTACCACCTAACTTCCATATGGTTATGAAAAGATTCTTCCTTTACATTAGTTCCTTATCATATATTTGTCGATTAAATAAGATTGTCTTAAACACCAATGCTTCTCCATGTTTAGGCTCTTTTAAATGCTTTGTATACCCAAAATATTCCTCATCTCCATGTTTTATATGTGTGATTGTGTTTGTATTTATACTACCTTCACTCTATGCTTTTGGGCATTTAAAGGCTCAATGCTAGAAACATACTCCTAGGAGTATTCCTCCCCTTAATGAAATTTACCTCTCCCTTTAGATTGATAAAATCCAAATTCTCCTTATGTGGTATAAATGTATGTGTCCCACCTTAATTTTGGGAATGTGCATCACTCTAAACTTAAACTTTTGTGCATTTCCTTGACTAGTTTATTTTGGAACCTCCTCACATAGATCTTCTTTGGTATCATGCATTTTTTAGTTATCTACATGAAAAATTTATCCTCCACCTTAACTACCAATTGGTAAGCTTCCTCAATAGTATATATATGAACCAAAAATTAATTCTTCTTAGACCCAAAAGTGAAATTTGTTTATATATTATTCACCATTTTCCTTATCCATGTTGTTATGCTCAAACCTAATGGTGATATTATATAACTATGCAGTACACTCTTTAATTGACATATCCTTTAGTTTGAGGTTATTGAGTTTATTAAATAGCTCCATCTAATAGTCTTTCAAAATAAATACTTTCATTTTGACATCCATCTTATCTCAATTTGTTATCTTAGCCTTTCCTCTTATGTTTCTTTAAATCTAAACTTCATTCCACCATAACAATACGTGACCCTTCAACTTAATTTGTGCTAGCTTGACATGCTTAGGGTTATAAATATACTCATACTCAGATTAATCTTCCATGTCATTCATCTAGTTGACCAACTCTTCTGGATTTAGGCTTCCCAAAAAATAGGGAAGTATTCTTTCACACCCTTACCAATACATAATATAGATCTTAATAGTATCTCCTCACATGCTTAATTTTTATCCTTAGCATCCCCTCCACCTTTTATTCCATTTTATATTCTAGAGTATTTTACCTCTTCCTCATCATCATTCTCATCATTTCTTTTTGGGCCCCTATTTCATTAAGAATGGGATTCATGCCAACATGATAGACATTTTGATGTGAGACACCATTTTGAATGATGACATTTTTGGCATCTTGGAACTAGCTAGAGGAATCAATGCTTACCTTGTGCTAGATATAAGTGGATAACCATTTCCAAGATTATTGAGGCATCTTCTAGGTTGGATGAACGATGATGATCATAACACAAATGGCACAAGGTGATGTAGTTGGTAGAATGATCAACAAAGTTCTAGCTAGCAACCTAACATGCACACTCCACCCTGACAAGAGATGTTCCTATAAGATATAAAAAGAGATCAAACCAGTGAGCCAAAAAAGGGGAATTAAATGTAGTGAAGCTCTGGAGAATTGGTTTTATATAGTGTAATAGTTTCCATTAGAATGAGGATTAGATAGATGCCTTATAGGATTTATTTTTATATACCTAAGCTCGCTTGTGATCCTTTGGGCCGTTAAGTGTCTTTAGTCAAGTAGATACTTTATTTTAAGTATCATGACCTCTATTATATATTTGAAATTTTATGAATAATAAATAATGGTTGTTGTGTATCATACATTGTTTCTAGTTTATACTTTGTGGTAATGTTAATTGAATGCACAATGAATGTAATAGTTATAATGTTATAATTTTAATACATGTATGTTATGTTTAAGTGAGATTATAGTTCAAAATATTAATGACATCCTTGTGGTAAATTATTATGTCAACATAACTTATATAATGACTAATTATAGATAGATCCCCATGTCAAACATTAAGATCTTAGCATGAAGTGCAAGCCTAGTACAAACATTTAAACTAAAGTATCCCTTTGACTCGTATAAGCACCTGTATGATGATAGGCTCATTTTATCTAAGGCTTACACCCTTAAGAATATAGAACCACCCCAAAATAGGCTTTCACCTACCAAAGACTAAGCCTATTTCATGAAATAATTTCACCAAGGGACCTAATTAAGCCTTCCTTTAAATGACCAAGTCCCATAATTGATATCTCATGCCATGGCACAACTAGCCTGATACGAGCCCTAGTTCTTTCTCTATTATGATTTGGGTGAGAGCATAAGGCCTATGCCTTATGTGAATTGATGTCAATGCATTCGAGTATAAAATTTTGAGTGCTATAGTAATATCGCATGTTTGCACTTGGTTACAATGAGTCCATAAACAACATAGACAATCAAATGAACTCTTGATTCTGACTTTTCTACAACATTTTGGGTGAAATTATCGGGGAAAAAGGCATAGAGTTAAGAATTAGAGAAAAGGTGAAAAAGGGGTGGATAGATGAAGACTTTTATATGTTTTACTTCAATCCCCTTAAAGTTACCATAGCTAGAATACACAAACAACTTACATTTGTGTTTGATAGCTACATGGATGAGACTCACTTTGAGGTGCCTCAAAAGGCTATATTGGGCACATAAGAACCTAAATAAGGGCATGATTTAATCATCATCAAAAATCATACCATGAACCTAGTCTAGTTTAGGAATGCACTTATCTAGATGGATCTACAATTCATGTAAAAAAATATCATAAATGATGGCAGGGCAAAGAAATGGAATAAACTCTACAAAGATGCCAAAGATGAAGCATAGGCCATGAAATTGAAGCTAAAGTATCTATGCAAGTGCATATAGGTGGTCAAACATTCCCTCTTGGTTAGCATCGATATATCCAACCTCTCTGAGGTTGATAATATTTATGTGTTAGTGGAGCATCTTCTCCCAAGGATGAAACTAGAGCAAGTGTAAGAAGAAGAATAATAATATCCCTACATCGTGATATAGAAGGAGCTTAATAATAAGCTTAAAGAGGTAGAGGACCTATTTACAAAACTTCAAGAGGGTTAAAATTTAGTTCATGCCATCTTATTGAGCTTTTCTAACCAAGTGTTTTCATAGATATGCACCTCAAGTAGATAAAGGAGGAAATGAAGAAGCTGATTACACAGGTGTACTTTATGAGCATGTCAAAGCATGAAGATAATGGGTAAGGTCAATATGAGAAGCACCTAGATAAAGGAATAGAAATATAACTTATAGGCACTCTTCTGAACATTTAAAATTAAGGCCTATGATCAAGGAGTAATCTTAAATAAGGGAGTGACAAAAGCTAAGGCAAGTCTATAGGCCTTCAGGAAGGAACTAAACAAGAATGATGTGATCATGATTATCACCACATCCACAAAAATATACAACACTGATGAAGATATCAAGCTCACTATCAAGGGATATAAAGACTTCAACATCAAGCTTAAGGAGAGCACCCTCAATTTTTATGTACTGAAAACTTTGACAGCCTAGTCCAAGGATGGACTAGAAATTTTTTATGGGGTAATATTGGGCCCCTATTTCATTAAGTATGGGATTCATGCTAGCATGATAGACACTTTGGCATGAGGAATAATTTTGAATGATGACATTTTTGGCATCTTGGTGCTAGCTAGAGGAATCGACACTTACCTTGTACCAGTTGGTATGTGGCTAACCATTTATAGGATTCCTAGGGTAACTTCCAAGTTGGATGAGATGTGGTGATTGTATCACAAAAGATGCAAGGTGATGAAGCTAGTGAAATGATCAATAAATCCTCTAGCTAGTGACCTGGCATGTGAAGTCTACCCTGGCAAGAGATGTTCTTATAGGCTATAAAAAGATCTAAAACTAGTGAGATAAAAATTGAGAATTAAATGTAGCAAATATCTATATAATTGGTTTTATATAGTGCAATAGTCACCATAAGAATGAGGATTAGCTCAAATGCCTTATAGGTTCTGTTTATATATGCCCAAGCTCACTTATGAGCCTCTGGGCTGTTAAGTGTCTTAAGTCAATCATATAATCTATTTTAAGTATCATGAACTCTATTTTATATTTGAACTTTTATGAATAACAAAGAATGGTTTATGTATATCATATAATGTTTCTAGTTTATACTCCTATGGTAATGTTATTTAAATGCACAATGAATGTAATAGTTATAATATTATAATTTAAATACATGTATGTTATGTTTAATCGAGCTTCTAGTTCATAGTGTTAATGGAATCTATGTGCTAAATTATGATGTTAGCATAGCTTGTATAATGATAAAGTATAGATAGATTTCATGCCAAGCATTGAGATCCTAGCATGAAGCATGAGCCTAGTATGAAAAATTGAATCAAAATAACAATTTGACCCATTTGAGTGCCTATATGATGCTAGGATTAGTTTATCCAAGTCTTGCACCCTTAATAATATAGAACCACTCTAAAATAGGCTTGCACCTACTAAACACTAATTTAGTTCATGAAAGACTTGGACCAAGGGACCTACTTAAGACTTCCTTGAAATGACCAAGTCCTATAATTGATATCACATGCCATGGCATAACTATCTCAATGTGGGCCCTAGTTCTTTCTCTATTATGCTTTAGGTGAGTGCATAAGGCTTGCGCCTTATGTGAATTGATGTTGATGTAGTAGAGTGTAAAATGCTGAGTTATATAGGAATATCCCATGTTTATTCCTAGTTGTAATGAGTCCAGAACCAACATAAAAAATCAAATGAGTGCTTGAGTCTAAATTTTCTACAAAATTTATTAATATGAACCATTACCATTAGTCCTCCTTGATAGAATTTAGGCTTTTTACACAATACTTAACATAATTATGACTTTATCCAATCTACCTTCTATTCCTGTAGTTATGGATCCTCTACTAGTGCATCTCCTTGGTATATTATTCACCTTTGAATTCATTTAATAAATTTTTAAGAAATCCACTTAAAATCCTACATATAAAATCTCCTTCACACTTGGTAGGGTTTGTCACCTCACTCTAATACTCATTGATCCATTGATGGGTTAGGTTCCCAATGAAGAGAATCAAATCCACATATCCTAAGGTCATCCTCCCACACTCAAATACACCACATAATTACAATAACTCAATATTATTTTAATTATTATTGAAACATAGTACATATAATCTCATAGATCTAGAGATATAACTATATCTCAATTATAATTATGTTGAGCCTGATAATCTAAACATGTAATATTTTATCTCTAGACTCATATACAAGGTGGAATCTCTCTCTCTCTCTCTCTCTCTCTCTCTCTCTCTCTCTCTCTCTCTCTCTCTCTCTCTCTCTCTCTCTCTCTCTCTCTCTCTCTCTCTCTCTCTCTCTCTCTCTCTCTCTCTCTCTCTCTCTCTCTCTCTCTCTCTCTCTCTCTCTCTCTCTCTCTCTCTCTCTCTCTCCTCTTATGTATTCCTTCCCACTCTTTTTTCTTTCTTTATTTTATATCTTGGCCATAAATTTTGGTAGAGTCTCCTTCCTTGTTCTACACTCAGCTCCCCTGAATGAAAATTAAAACTCCTATTTATAGGGATTTTGAAATACTTAAAAATACACTTCCCACAAATTGGAAAAATACCATGTATATTAGTATTTAATGAGTTTTATATTTGTTTGGAATAAGACCCAATGTGGTTCCAATCATAAGGGAATCAGGGTACCAAAATATCAACCAATGGATTTGTTACATTTAATTCTCAATTCCCACCTTCTTTATTAGCATATACCTTTTAAAAAATTTGGTAGTTATGTAGCCTTATTAAATGACATGGTACCTAAATCAAAAGGGTTTGAATTTCTATTAGATTTTGTTATTGTGATCAAAATATATGTTTGTGTGTTGGGGAGATGCATACATGTGCTCTAGGTTTCACACATGACTCTGTCACCCAAACTTGCATGCTAGTGTTATGTGTTGTTTACACTCCTATATATTAGGTGAGCTCAAAATTTTGAAAATGTATGATCTTTATTATGTGATTTACCCCTCTCAAAAAATGTGTGTCATTGTTTTATGTTGGATATCCTTCTTTATTTAGGCACTTGCGAATAATTCATGAAATAACACGTAGTACTCCAAAATGATGCAAGATGGTATTGCACATGAGATGCTCCTACATCACACATTCTAAAAACTAATTTATGATTAGTTATCATAATAATTATGTTACAACACTTGATGCCTTCTCATATTCAAATACATCTAAATGTATCAATTTTCATCCGTGGAAAGTCACCCTCCAATTATATGATCCAAACATACACTATGTTTCTCTCATTAATGGGATAATAGGATAGTTTCATTTAAAAAATATAAAAAACACATAAAAATAAAATATTTTCAAAATAAATAAAAATAAATATTGCATACATATAAAAACACTCAAACTATTTTCAAAAAATAGAAAATCATGACTTAGGCATGAAATGAGATGCTAGGTACTTCCTTGCATATGTTACTTACCAAATATTTGGTAGATATAATATTCTTATCTATACACACATGAATTTCATGAGTTATATGAGTGTGATGTAGGGCATTCATTATATATGCATTTTTAGATGCTAGACATCTTTCTACCCAGTGGCCATGCCTATGTTGGGGCCATCTAAAACCACATGTTACATTACAATAGGTTATATCTATCTATGAACTTGAATGTAATATTGAGATACATATATTATAAATGTCTTTAATAGCACTCATATTTTACATTGTGATACATGGATATGTTACTTTGCTATAATATGAAATTGATACCCATGAATGGAATAAACTAGTTTTCACTTGTCCTATGATCCTTCAATGTTGTTTACTTTCTTACATGATAGTCTAGACATTATTTTACTTATTATGTGTGGCCATTTGACCTTGAGTCCAAATTTATTGAATGTCTCTATGATATTTTTTCTTGGTGTGTACAACATTTGAACATGTCAATTGCTTATGGTCCATGGCCTTATGTTTTATGTGACATTTAAACATGTCCCTTATTTACGACATTCTTAATGTCCTTTACATGTGGTTCTTGTCCTTGTTTGTTGTGACATATTCATTTCCATTGTATGCATCACTTGGAATTATTGTATGATATTGTGTAACATTACATGACATTTTGGATTGTATTTGTTAAGCATGAATAGTGGTTACATGATATAAATCATGTACTTTTACTACATAGTCTAATTCAAAGATAGTTACCTTATTATGTGTTTCAATACTATATCTATCTATAATTGACATTTTTACCCATTTTAATCAATAATTTACATACATGTTTGAATGAAAATCACATTTCTATGAATATACAGTCTCCAACATGATGACATAATTACTACATGCTTTTATATTGATCACATGATATAGTTAACTCTTATTTTGAGATGAGTGACTTGTAGGCTACATACCTCATCTCAAAATGTAGGAATCATAGTGTAATTATCTTAAATATCTAAGTATATTTGAGTAGACAAAAATAAGATTTGGTATAAAGTATAGGTTCAAATATTCAAAGTAATGCAAAATTATATTCTATGGAAAAAATATAGATTTGTAATTATTCAATTAAATTAATAAATAAAACACATGATAAATATTGCCACTTTCATACATATTATGGGAACTTAATTTTCAAATAATCAAAGTAAAAAATCATATAAAATTGAATGAATATGCAAAAATAATTACAAGATCAAAGTTATAGGTTATAAATAAAATTATAATTGAGCATATAGATACATAGTATTCTATATAATTGACACAAATTCAAGGGGACAAGTGGAACTACCTCCTCCCCTATCCCCCTTCCCCCTACTCATTCATGCTCATGCTTATGCAAAGTTAAAATTTGCAAATTCAAAGTAATTTGAAGATAAAATATTCATTTAAATTCAAATCTATGAGCAATTCAATCATGATGGGGGCTTGAATATTCTTCATTATCTTTTGATCATGAAAATTAGAATATATATCTATTTGTAGTAGTGTGATTTTGTCTATGTGAGTAATGTATGTTGAGGTTAAATTACACTCTATGGCCATGACATTACTTTTATTGAACCCATTGTGTGGTTCCATCTTCTATTATGGGTGATGTACATTTGAGTTTAATGACACTTAATGGCCTTGAAATCACTTTTAGTGAACCTATCATAGTTCTACATTTTTTAGAATAGTATATTAAACACTAATCCCTATTCATGAAGGTTGAATAATGCATATTTCCAACTCAATAGCTTGATTATTTATTCAAATAGGACTTCATCACTCTCAATTTACCACTAGTTAAAATTCTTCAAGTGCTTAAATAAGGAAGCATAATTATCCATCATCAATTATAGGTTACATGGAAATTTGGTTCAATATACTTATAGGTGTAATCCTTCCTTTATCTCTTTTAAATTTTACAAATTTTAAAGTTACTTTTTTTGAAAATTTCAAATAGAAAAATGACCAATTCATGAGTTGTTGCAAGGTTTGATAAATTTGAGTACCTCATTTAATTCAAGTTATTATTGCTTGCACAACATGCCCTCATTTTTTCATAAAATTAGGGAACCTATTTTGATCGAGAGTCTAGTATTTTGGGTTTAGGTCAAGTCTAAGATTGCTTTATCTCATTATTTAAATAGGAGAGTCCTTAAAGAACTATAGTCCTAATGTTTTGCTTGTTTTTTCCTTTAGGCCAAGTTTGAGATCAAAATATCCATGCACTTAGTCTAGGAAATTATATTTAAAGCTTATTTGACACAAATAATTGAATTTATCACTAATTTTAAAAGTCCTAATCTATTATTAATCATGTGATAAAATGCATTAGGGTTCCACTTTTTAAACCATTTCACCTCAAGTTCATGCAAATTACCTAACTATTGTTGGATTTTGTGTTTTCTTTGAGTAGCTTGGCATGGTATTGTCTATCTTTGGTTTATTTAACTAAGCATTCCCATTTTATATACCTATAAAACTTGGTTTATTTGTAATCTATCAGATTGAATCTAATTTAACTATTAATCAAGTGAGACCTTTTCATTATCCTTTTTAAACTTTTTTGGTCTCTTTTTCCCATTTTAGGTTGATATGGCTATGCATTTTCTCAACTTTGTTGCTTCTTTTCCTAGACAATCTAGTTTATTTCTACCCTTTTTCATCTAAAATGACTAAGTATTCCTATAATATTACTCTTTTTCTTAGTCATTTGTCATAAAAATAAGTTCACTTGACTTTGAAATTGATCAAGTTTCAAAGTCTTGGCAAATTTATTTTGACTTAATCACTTTTGAACTAACATTCTTAGCCTTATGTTTTTGAATTCATATTTCTAAGGGTATGTGATTTACCATGGACCAATAGTTATTTGAATTTCCCCATGAGTCCCTAGGAAAATAAGGAGTTACCTCTTGGCACTCACTTTATTGGGATTATTTTACCTTATTTATTTTACCTAAACCTTTTAGGTTCCCAAAATTATGTCACATGGCACAATCTCATGTCTTTGATCCCATTAAGCCTCATTGGTTTCCTTAGTATACCACCAATCCTTTAGATGAGTGAGATTATGAAACATGGAAAGATCTCATCCCTTCAAGCCCTTAAAGGTATTCTTTATACTTCATTTTTTCATTAACCCTCTAGATGCTTGGGATTATGCCAAGTAACACACTATTGTTTATTTGGGCCCCCATGGTGGTACATATCCTAGTGAGTATACCATTAAACCCCAAGTGAATGAGATCTAGATGTGTTTCAATATCTTACTTCATCATGATCTTACAGATCTTTATCCCAACTAAGTACTAAATTAAGCCTTGAGTGAGCGAATAGATGCCATGTGGAGTCAATTACCAATTGGATAATGCATTGGTGTCCATGTCAGCATTCCATGTGCTTAAAATTGATGGTTATCTATCCCATAAATATCATCATGGAAATTTAATACCTTTCCATTTGGGTCCTAACTATTTTAATTTTCTTAAATCTATTAATTTTGATTCTCATTTCATTACTTAAAAAGAGATAAAATCTAAAAATGACTAGGGTTTATTTGTTATTTTTTGTATAGAATGATGTAATTATTTATCTAATAAATTGGATCACTTATGTTCTTGGAAAAAATCCCTTTATATATTATTATTTTTACAAATTATTTGTTTAAGTTTTCTCCTTAGATAAATTTCATGAATTCAAGATCTAATAGATAGTTTTTATATTTTAAAGATAATATATAAATTATGTTTGTAGGTGCAAATTCTATAAGGAAACACCACTTATTGACATATCATAGATCCACTCTTTTGTAATACATTATACTAAGATTTAGGTCCTTTAACCCTCATGGTTATCAAAATCCTACCACATAGTAGATCTCAGGGCTCTAGGCACTTAGGATGATTAGGAAATATCAATAAAGTGAGGTCTTTCCAGGTCAATGGGATGATTCCACATTACATCATCCCACTTCTTTGTGCCTATTGGTTAAATGGAAGTAGTATAGTGGGGATAAGACTAGGTGAGTCCCAAAGATCAAGCCTTATGGCATGATCTTAGGGATCTAAAGCAGTCAAGGCATAAAACAAATACTAAAAGGTTGTTAAGTTCATAGTAAATGAGATATTTCCACTTGTCAAGATATCATTGCATCTAGGCAGTGAAAAATTTAGGGAGGTTCAAACATGTAACACCTTTCAAGCTAATAGGAAATTGATATGGGGTAGGGCCTTGATAGATAAATGACATGCTATCTCTTCCTAAGAATAAAAAATTAGACATGTGAAATGCTTATCCTAAATAATATGCATGAGCCTCCTTGAATAGAATTTGGTCCTAAACATGTCACATGTATTTCCCATTTTTCTTGTCTAAGATATCAAAACCAAGAAATGGAACTATAAGCCCACTTAGACTAACACAATCATGAATCATTTTATATTTTAGTGATTAGAGGGACCATGGGTCATAGGATCCTAGGTAGATTAGATAATGGAATTGACCAAAATTTATGGTGTGGGAACTGGGATTGAGTTGGGGTATAAATGATAATAGGTTGTCTTAAGTAAGGCTAGCCATGACCAAGTATAGTGTGTCTAACTAGTTTGCATGAGGAAACCTTGAATGACTCCAACCACCCAGATTTCAATTAGAAAATCAATTACTAGGGCCATAATCATGATTACATTGGGATTGTGCATGGCTCATTCAAAATTTGAAAAGATGAATGCACGTCTCACTAATGACCTTCAACCACCTATCAAGTGGTTGACTTCATGATTATATGGATATAATGGCCTATATAAGACCAATTATATATTTAAATGAAGGATGGTCTACTTATAATTAAGAGATAGAGTATAGGACTTGGTCATTTTACTCCCCTTGTAATTTCTTGCTTTCATAGTCTAGTTTTTTCATTTGAGTATGATTCAAGGTTGTTTGGCGGTGTTTTCATAGTTTGTCTAAACATTGATAAATATTAGTGTTTTGTTTCATGAATTATCTACTATATGTAATATCTATGATTGATATTAATTACCTTCTCATGTATATGGTAGCTTTATTTCACTCTTTTATGTAGCTTGTTGGTCCTAAGACTCTTTCACCTTCCCTATTTTATGGTTGTGCTATGTTGGCCAAACAAGGACTAGTTTCTTAAAATGTTTATCTATTTAAAAAGACCAAAACGATCTTCATTATAAAATGATCTCATATTTACTTCCTCCTTACCCTTTCTCTCTTTTATTCTTTTTTATATCTATATTAGTTTAGCTTTAGTTTATTTTGAATTGTAGTTAGTTGTTCAAGATTTATCTAGACTACATGTTCATCCTTGTACCTATCAATTTATACATTATTGAGATCAGTAGATTAAGAAAAGGTGCCAACTAAATATATTTCATTGGCAATCCTAAATTAGTTGGTTCTTTCAAGCCCTAGATAGACCAAAGCTTTCATTCAATAAGTCTTATAGAATAATTCCAATGTGCCCCTTGTATGGAATACACTAAATTAGCCAACTAGGGTATATGGTATACCATGACCTAGTAGATATAGACATTGGGGAAGTTAATTCCATAGACTATTTATTTTTAGGAGAGGTGGAAAATGAGAATAAGGGGGAATCCCTATTAATAGCTGAGTCTTCTCTTCACCCTCTCTTCCTTCTATATTTGGTGTGGTTGTGACAAATAGGACCAACAATAGATTGGTGCTAAAATGAGGGCCTAAAAAATTAGTCTTTTATATATATACTTTATTATATCTAACATCTTGCATATTTTTGTTTAGACAAGGAGAATTCCAGGTTTTAAAAACTAGAAAATAGAAGAGTTGTCACAAGGCCCAAGTCAATTGATGGTGACTTTGAGCTATTACAACTCTTAGGACATAGGAAAACTAAGAATAATAAAGGTAATTCTAAGCCCAAATGAACTTTCTTAGATAATATATCCCCCACTACTATAGTTATTTTCACTACCCCATTTTATCTTTCTTAAACCCAAAAATATCTAACCTTACATGGTTAAAGAAAATGGAGTTATCTTGTGAACATCTTAGGACCGAATCATGACCTAACCAAAAATATCGAGAAGATATACTCAAGATATGTTCATGTTAGGGAAAGAAAAACAAAAGAAGACATACAAACCTTCAAGGATGCCTTGATCAAAACTCAATTCCAACACAAAGACATTGTTTTTAGGTTGTTCCCTTACACTTTAGATGAGTCGACGTATGGCTAGTGCCTAATATTCCTAGATGGATCCATCACATCTTGGGATGACCTTGAGATTATGTTCACTAATAAAATTAGGATACCAATATACCTTTCCATACTCTATCATTAGTTTATAGATTCCCATAGAGAAGCTAATGAACCCATGAGTATCTTCAATATTTGGTTTTAAAAGTTGTATAAAATACTGAAGCAGCCCTACACATTAACCAAGCTAGCTATTATAAAAACATACTTGAGAGACTTAGACCCCATGACTTCTATGTTCCTTAGAAGGACCCTTATATCTCTCACATATTTTTTTTGGCCTAAAATGAGCTATCCAGTATTGAATAATAGATGGTAACCCAAGAATATAATGTTAGTCCATTTCCCTCATTATTACAACTTAGTGCCTATAACCAAATTCTTATAGTCAACCAAGTATTTATTTAGAACACTTGTTTGATAAATCCAATCTTGGGAGCTACGTATTCAAGTCCAAATCTAGTTTATAATATGACACCCTTGAACCCCATGTCTAACAATCAATCCTATGTCCCCTAAAATCATGTGTTGACCTAGCCCATGAGCCAACCAATTATTCTAGTTTTTTTATAATAACACAACTTCCACTCCTGGTATAAATGGTTATGTTTCCCCTAATAACAACCAACATGTTGTACCTTCATTCTTGAATAATCATATTCTTGTTAAAAATACCCACAACATCATGCATCTTATTATCCCTACATTTTTAAATGAAAATACAATAATAGCTATCCCACCACTTGAAGTAGGTTTCAACCAAAGTACCCATGTGAACCCTAAGGTAAATAATCTATAGCAAATGGTTCAAAGATTAACCAATGATATGGTCAACATGCATAGATAGGTGCTTCAAAACACCAACTAAGCTATGAACAACCCATCCTATAATATAAATTATAACTTTCAAAGGGCTTATAGACAATGGAACACTAGGCATAATAATGGGAATGTGCATAGTACCCTTGAAAACACCATTTAGAACCATAATAGTGCATCCAATTCAGGAAACATACCAGACCTAGCCATACCCACTTAGTGTAGAATGCATAATACAGTAGACCATGCTAAAATATATTGTGCTCAGTTTACATTACCATCAAAGATATTCCAAAAAGAGATAGAGAACCTTGAAATAATGTATGTACTAAACAATGTCAAACCAGGCCCTTGTGGAGATAATCTAAGCACTACCATGGCCTCAAAGACCTATGAATTCTCATTTTAAAGTGACAATGAGATTAAATATAACGTTGATGATGTACATGCCTTTAAAATTTTCCAAATATGGAAAAATATAAATTGAGTAGTAATTTTTAGGGTCCTCTTACTACGTATACACCCCCTAACACATTTAGGTTCCCCCTGATGTAAATTCCTCTAATAATCATCCTTCCCCCAAGAGACTTACTACCTCATATCAACCTAGAAATAATGTTGCATCTCCCTAGGATAACAAACCCCTAAAACAAATAAAACATGGATATAGCATTTTATAAGACCTAAATAAAACCAAAGAAAACATAGCAATGATTGATATATTTTAGATGTCTAACTAGAAAGAATTATTGATAAGAGAATTATTTGCCCCTAAGAGAAATGAAGCTAGTAACATTGTCAATGCTCACATTGATGTTTATAATTAAAAAATAGAGACTCCCCCTTTTTTCTAACAATCATAATTTTAGGGAAAAATTACACAATTATTTGGTGTATTTATGTTCTTTGGGGAACGTGATTCCTTATTCCATTTGCCAACAACTAAGACTGACACCTACCAAATCTACTATAAACATTTTTCAGATGGAAAAATAAAACTTTAAAGTCATTGGTGAGTTGAATCACATCCACATGTAGTTGGCCTTTGATCTTAGAGTATAAAAATTCATTAACATCCAATTGGTGGATATATCTAAGTCATAAGGGATGTTTCTTAGCTAATATTGTTCATAGACACTCCATGTATATATGGCCACCAATTTTTCTCACATGTGGATGCCATGGTAATGTATACTTAATCATATCAAGATTAAGAGGGAGATAAGGATGGATCACATGATCATATAATATAGTAATACCAATGAAATCTTATATGATGAATCTAAACTAGGAGTTTATTCCCTTGGGAAGGAAGCATATGGTGGATTATCCATCAACATCCTAACTATGTAAGAAGGACCTAAATTTGAAGAGTTGGATTAACTTAAAGAGGAGGATATCTTCTATCCACTAAAAGTAATTTGAGTATGCAATCATTCCCAAACATGCACATGGGTTGAATAAGGCCCTTAAAATAAGGACAAGGAATGTAAAATCTTGGATGTTGCCCATGCTACCATTTTGATTAATTCTTTTCCCACATCTACTACTAAATATCATACCAAAAGGTCATTGATAATTGAATAGGAAATCATGTTAAACTTAGAATCTAGGAAGGATAAAAATATTAGTAAACATATCAGTATCACCCATATTAAATAATTTACAATGCACAATTAAAGATCATATGTGGACCCTAAAGTTTGATGGCTTTAAATCAATGAGTGGGTGTGGCATTGGGGTTGATCTTATCAACACAAGAGGAAAGTCATATATGGAAGCCTTATGACTGTAGTTTAATTACACCAGTAATATAATTGAGTATGAATCCTTGGTACATGGCCTCATATTTGTATTAAATAAAAAGGTGAAGAACCTAAAAGTACTTAGAGATTTAGAACTTGTTGTCAAACAAGTTATAGGTCACTATGCTTTCAATGACAAGTGTCTTTCAAGGTACCATAGTAAAGTGTGGAACCTGATTGAATATTTATGCACATTCAACATCCAAACTCCACCTTGAATAAATAATTATACATTAGATGTGTTGATAATAGATACAAGTACCTTGGATCCCATAGATAATTCTAGATTGCATAGATTCTTAATTGAGTGAGTCTCTACTCATTTTATTCCAAACAACATAAAAAACTTTCAGGTCTTTAATGGTGATTAGAATATTATTGAATTTATCACCAACACTAATGCATTTGAGTCCCACATTATTGATGAGTTAAGGATTTATCCCAATAATAATCATCAATGACATAGCATGAAAGTGCTATAAATAAATAATTCATAAAACTAAGTTACCTCTCAAGTGTAAACCATAAATAAGACAAGAATTTTAAATTACAAAATTGAACATATTGTAGAAAAAACCATGTGATATTATTATAAGGCTTGCAACCAAAATCTCCATAAGTACGAGATGCATCAACAACATAAGATAATAATAGAGAGAGTTATGAGATTCTAGTAAGGAAAAGAGGAGAGGAAGGGCTCTTTTATAGAGCTTAGAGGAGGAAAATGAGAGTTACATGGAATCCCATTATTACCTTATAAGCCTCCTAAGTATGTGCCAATTGTGTCTTAGTCCCTTACAAAGTAAAAGGAGGTGTGTGCCATGTAGGGGAAGGAGTTACTCATGCAAGTAAATCTTAAATAATAAAGGAGCATAACAAGGTGAGTGACACCTCATGAAATTCAGATTTTTATGAATCAACAATTCACATAAATAAAAATTCCTCACACATTAAAATGGAACTTAGGATAAAATAAATTATCCTAAATAAAGAGTAATTTAAATATTTCATCTTAAACTTTATTTAAGGGTTTACAAAAAAATAATATGGGAGGAAACATCACTAAATCTCCCCCTTGATGAGAACTTTATTTAATCCTAACTTATTATAAAATAATGCAAACTTGTCTTTAGATAGTGGCTTAGTGAATATATCAGCCATTTGTTCTTCAGTAGGATAGAAAGAGAGAATAATTTAATTGTCTTCTATAAGTTCATTTTGAAAGTGATGTTGAATCTCAATGTGCTTGGACCTTGTATGGAAAATTGGATTTTTTTCTAAGGTAATGACACTTTTATTATCACCAAAAATTAGAGTAATTGAATGTTATGGGTGGACCAAATCTATAATAAGTCTTATAAGCCAAATTTATTCCTTTACAACATGATTACAAGTTTTATACTCAACCTATATAGAATATAAAGATACAAAGTTTAATTATTACTATTCCATGAAATTGTGCTGAAACCCAAATGAAAACAATGTCCACTTGTGGATCGATGATCATTAGGATCACTGGCCCAATTAGAATCTAAATAACCTACCAAATAAAAATTGCTATTTTAGGTATACTTGATGCCAAAATTTAGAGTACCTTTAATATAATGAATAATTATTTGAGCATATTTAAAATGAGTAGCTTGAGGTTTAGACATAAAGTGAGAAACCAATTCAATAGAAAAGGCAATATCAAGATGAGTATGAGTGAGTTAATTCAAACTACTAACTAATTATCGACATAGAGTTAGATCAATAGTTTTAATTGTCATGTAATGAAATAATTTAACACCAAGTTTACAAGGAGTAGCAATAGGTTTGCAATCTAACATATTAAATCAAGATATTAAATCATATGCATATTTATATTAAGAAATAGAGATGCTCTCTTTTTCTTTTCAAACTTGAATTCCTAAAAATTAATGTAAGAGACCTATATAAATAATTTCAAAGGTATTATTCAAAATATTTTTAGTGAAAAAACCATTGAACTATTACTACCAGTTATGACTAAGTCATCAACATACAAAACAATGATGACTATGCCATTTCGAGTATTTTTGATAAAAATATTAGGATCATTATAACTACGAGTAAATCCTTGAGCTATAAAAAATTAATAGATTTAGAGTACCATTATTTAGGATATTATTATAAACTATAAATAGCTTTGTTTAACTTATAAACAAGATATTCATTACCTTGATTAATAAAACTAGGGGGTTGAGACATGTAAATTTCTTCATGCAAGTCACCATTTAAGAAATCACTCTTAACATCCATTTGATATATAAGCCAATGCATGTGATAAATTAAAACTAAAACAACTTTAATTATGGGCATTTTATCAACATGAGCATAGGTTTCATTATAGTCAATTCCTTCAATTTATGAAAAACCTATAGAAACTAATCTAGATTTATATTTCTTAATTTGATTATAAGAATTGAACTCAATTTTAAACAACCATTTACAACTTACCAAATGATTCCCTTTAAGGAATGGGAATAAGTCCCAAGTGTTATTAGAAATAAAAGAGTTGTATTCATAATGAATTGCTTTTTCCCAATGAGGGTGACCTTGATCTTGGTTTAGAGTTTGAGGATCATTATTATGCATAAGTTTAGATATCAAATCATAATTTCAAAATTTTTGCTTAGTTCCATGAGTATCATTAAGATATACATCAATTATAGAATCTTCTATAGCATTTTTGGCCCACTTAGACACAACTTTGGGTGGAGACAGACTAGAATAAGGAGAAGGAACTTGAGAAAAAATATCATTATGTAACACATCATTATGATCATCTCTAGTTTCAAAAATAAAATAAGCAGAAACTATATCAAGAGAATTTGAATTGGAAGCACAATCAAGTACACCATTTTCAATAATGTTAACATCCCTTTTAATCTTGATTTTGTTAGTTTGAGGATCACAAACCATATATGCTTTATAAGATTCGTCATAACCAAAAAATATAAAATTATCTTCTTTCGAATATAGCTTCTTATGTTTTTCAATTAGAATATGAACAAATGCATCACAACCCAAAACATGCAAATATTTTAAATTAGGTTTTCTACCACTGCAAGATTTTTTAGGTGTAATATTTAAACTATCTTTAGTGAAAGTCCTATTAATGAGATAAAAATCACAATACATGGATTTAGAATAAAATTTATAATGCATATTTTTAGAATGCAACATACACATAGCCATTTCAATGATAGTCCTATGTTTACTTTTAACAACACCATTTTACTCAGGTGTGTAGGAAATAATTTTCTCATGCTTAATTCTATGTTGCTTACAATATGAAATAAAATCATTATTAACATATTTAGTAGCATTATTAGTATTTAATATGCGTAAAGAAAAAGGATATTATTTTTGAACAAAGGCATGAAACTTAATAAAAATGTCTAAAACTTGATCTTTAATTTTCAAGAAATAAATCTAGACTTGTCTAGTGAAATCATCAACAAAAGTTAAAACATACTTATCACCATTAATATAAGGAGTTTGCATAGGGACCAAAAGATAACTATGAAATAAATGAATATTTTAGTAGCATGCCAAGAGTGATTTTTAGGAAAAGATTCTTGATGAATTTTACTAGACATACAACTAGTAAAAGTAGAAGTATTGGGAGAAATGTTAGGCAAACCTTGCACCATATTAAATTTATTTATAAATGTAATACTTTGGTAATTGATATGTCCTAATATTTCATTCCAAAATTTAAGATCATTAGAAAAAATCAAAGAAATAATGAGAAGAGAAGGAATAATAAAATCCAGTAAATTTAGACAAATTATCATTGTTTAAAAAAGAAGTAGCAACTACTTGTAAATCTTTCTTAGTAGATTTAACGTAACAATTATCATTATAAAATTATACTTTATAGTCCTATTTTCATAATTGAAGTATGGAAATCAATTTAAATTTCAAATTAAGAACAAGCAAGACATTATGTAATTCACCATTAAGAATTTTAACAATTCCTATGGATTCAATATTGTAAGAAGCATGATTTGCAAGACTTAAATTAGAAAAATCTAGTTGTGAATGAAAATTAGTAATAAACCGTTGAAAAGGTTAAGGAAAATATTTTCATTATAATATGATTAAAATTAAAGAATGAAAGTTTAACACATAAACTAACTGATTGAGAATGAAAATAATGAACTTTAATCAAGAAATCATTCATAGTTTTAAATAATTTGTACTTTAAATTAAACAATTGATCTTGAATTTAAATTTTATAAGATTCATTCACAATGTGATAAACATATTTAATCTTAGACCAAGTAGTAGATGAAAGAAAACAACCATAAATATGCCAATAAATCATAAGGCCTCATCATTTTTCTCTTTTCATTTTTCTTGCACTTGGGTGGAGGTAGTCTTTGTATTGGGTTCAAGGTTCACACCATATACTATGCACAAAAAATGTTTAAAAGTTAAAATAAATTACATATGCAATTTTCATAAGTGATAATTGGTAGACGTAAGTTTAATTTCATGCAAAAATGTATTTATTATGCCTTGAAATCTCACCCAAATGTGAAAATCAAATAGGAAAGAAAAAATCACTTCAACAAAGGAGGTGCAGAAGAGGGGCAAGAAAGCCAAAGAGCAGACTTATCCATAATGCAAGGGAGATATCAAGGAAAAAAATTGGGAGCTGAAAAATAATAGAGAATTGAAAAAAAAGAAAGATGGATAAAGTTTCCAATTTGATACAAAAAATATAGTATCAACATTTTTAAGAGACTTTTTTAATTTTAAGAGAGAATAATCTTAAAACAAACTTTTCTGTTATAATCTATTTAAGGAAAAAAATTAAATGAAATAAAAGCTTATGTATTGTAAAGCTTAATAATATGAATCCCATTGTTCTATTTGAAAATCACATTACCATAAATTCATTTTAGAAGTTAAAAAAAGGAAATGAGATTTATTTGATAGAATGATAAAAATAAAGTGAACTTATATTTTTTTGATTGAATTTTTTTGTTATGTTTTAAAAAAGCTAAAGCTTGATGTTATGAGAAATAAAAATTCTTCGAATAGAAATATTGCTTTGTAAAAATAAACACACATGTGAATTAAAGTATTACAAGTCAAAATAATGTAAAGAGACTAATTACACCATTTCACAAAATGTAGAAGTAAGGAATTAAAATGGAAATGAATAGGTAACCAAAATCATATGGCCTGAATTGTAGAAGGAATATTTTGATTATTTTTTTGTTTCTTGTTGTGATTTGAAATGCTAAAGAAGGATACAATGTGGAAAAGTTACTTGAAGGGTAAAGGGAAAATGCACTTGTAGCTAACATCTTGCTTAAAAAAATAACTCTAATATACCTATAATGCACTGTTTTAAATTGCTTCTAAATACTAACATGATTCATAGTCAACAAGGCAATAGGGTAATGCCATGAAGAGATAGAAACCTGATTAAGAGATAAGCTAAGAATAAATTAAAAAATAATAGAAGGCACAAAGGTCATGCAGCCACTAAAGGAAAGCTGGATTAGAATAAAATGATGAAGATCCACTTATAGGAAACATAAATGAAAAGCTAAGCTGGAAAAAAAATTAGTTCAATAGAGGGAGTTCACACCTTTAGAATAACACAATTAATAAAATGTTTCAGAAAAAGGGAAATACCATAATAGAAGGAAGGTATAATTTTTTAAAAGAAAACTCAATACCAAAAGAGAAGCCTAACAATGATTCCTAATAAGGAAATATGGTGTTGTACAAAGCAATCATGAGATGCACATGCTAAAATAGAATAGAAAAAAATAGAAAGAAAGAATTGAGATGGATATGTTAATGAAGGATTTAAAAAATCTAAAATATTTAGAACATAAATATAAATTATTACCCAAAATAGAGGAAATAATATATTTTCTCTTAATAAAACTAGAACATAAATTTAAATAATAATTTTGATATAATTATTTTGAATTTGGTTGCTAAAAACTTACTTGGAGGGCCTAGCTAATGAGGAGAAAATGTGTAAAATACTCCTTATGAGTAGCCTGCACCAATAGTTAGAGACCAATAATGCAAGAAAAAAGAGGGAGAAATAGATAAATGGAGAGCAAGGGTGGAACCCTTACATAAAAAATTGTAAAATATCCCAAAAACAAAATCTACATAGCTCTAATACCATGAAGGATTATCCCAATAATAATCATCAATGACATAACATGAAAGTGTGTGAAATAAAGAATTCATAAAACTAAGTTACCTCTCAAGTTCAAACCATAAATGAGACAAGAATTTTAAAGTGAGAAACTGAATGTATCATATAAAAACTCAAGTGATATTATTAGAAAGCTTTCAACCAAAAACTCTACAAGTACAAGATAAATCAAGAACATAAAAGAAGAATAGAGAGAATTATGAGATTCTAGTGAGTGAAAGAGGAGATGAAGGGATATCTTATAGATCTTAGAAGATGAAAATGGGAGTTACATTAAATCTCATTATTAACTTATAAACCTCCTAAGTGTATGCCATTTGTGTCCTAGTCCCTTACAAAGTGAAAGGAGGTGTGTGCCATGTGGGGGAAGTAGTTACTCATGTAAATAACTCCCAAATCTTAAAAATAATAAAGAGGTGAGTGACACCTCATGAAATATATATTTATGTGAATTAATAATTCACATAAATAAAAATTCCTCACACATGAAAAGGGAACTTGGGATAAAATAAACTATCCTAAATAAAGTCTAATTCTAACAATGAGGATGACATGGAAGAATTCAAATAAATGAAGGGGTCAACTACTTGAAGAATAATAACATATCGAAAGGTAGGGTGTCATTAGAGAGGCTATTTGATATGGACTATGTTATGTCTATTTTTATCACCCCTATTATTATTATAAAATGTTTGAAATTTTGATTCTACCATATTGATGACTTGAGTCATGAAATCTAAAACTACTAATGGGGACCAATTCATTTGAATATTCATCTTTTTATGTGTGTATGTGATCATGAAATAATTGATACTTTAATAATTATTTATTACTCATAATATTAATCAAGTGAATTTATAACATGAGTATCACATTAAGTAAATGATGTTTTCAGTTTCAACATGGAATACACTTTTATAGTTGTTCATAGTACAGTTGTCATATATCCTTAGACTTTATCATTATGAACAATGGACATTATGCAATTATTGGCACTCTATTTTAGTTTTATGTAATACAATTATAATATATATATTGATTTCACATTTGAAGATGGTGGTAAGGTAAATGCAGATTTTTATTTATTTGGTTACATTGCCATGTTTTCAAACAATGAGATTACACATCATAAGGCCTAATAATGGTTGAATTGTGATAATTTTTTGTATGCATAGATCATTGACATATTATTATAAATATTTGGTTTTGAAGTATATTCATTTATCTTCAAATACCTTGGCATGTATTTCTAGGTATATGTTTAAGAAGGCATGTTGCTAATTTTAGTTTGAACTATTGGAAAATATTGACACATATTTGAGGATCTATGTATGCATTCTAAGTTTTCATTTTCCATTTGTTTTAAATAATACATTTTAATTTAAAAAAATGACTTAAATCACGTGGTTTTTATCAAATTAATATGTAACCTAGTCAAATATCCCTTGATATGTGTTGATTAATAAAGTGGTAGACATAATAGTGACATACATAGTTAGCAGGGAAATGGTACTATGGCCTTAGTTTATTATGGTTATGTTGGTGGATTTTAAGTAACCCATGCATTTATATTCATTTTTTGATGATTCTATTTTGGTAGGATGGTGTACTCATATAAAATGTCACTTAAGTGTAATGGGTGTTACTTGAGACCACCCTATCCCTAGCTTAGACCCAAACCCATCTCAAGGCTTATTTCGATCCTTATCTATATTTTTTGTAGGTTTAAACCATCCCTAGATGTACCAAGATCAGTCCTAGACCATCTCCTAGGCATCTAGGCTCCTAGTGGACTAGATTATACCACCTAGACACTTGTGCAACCCTTTGGACACTAGTACACAATGCTAGTGACCAAGGGACTACGTTATTGTCCTTTAAATCTTTTCTCCTCTAAATGACATATTTACATTTCTCAAGACACCTTAGGGTTAGCCTAGACGTATTCTCTATCTCAACAAGCACTAGATCAATATATATATATATATATATATATATATATATATATATATATATAGACACACACACACACACACACACACACACCAATTTTATTTCTTTACTCACTAGATAGAAATCATATGCAAATACTCATGAAAAAACTCATAAATAGTTATGCAAATCAAGGTCATTAATCCCTATTCTACCCTACTTATCCACTAGTCATATACAACATTCATAAACTCATATTACTCATATTTATAGTCTCAAGCACACTCAAAACATTCAAGCTAATACTCATACTACATTCACTTACACTTACACCAAACACTTAATCAAGATAACTATATTGGGCTTGATACCCTCTTGAGGTATTTGTATGGAGGTAACTCTCAGCATAATGGGGTGTTGGAGTCACATCTAGCCTATATAACTAACATTAAATTTTTGGTACTTGTGCTCCTCAAATACCTTAACAACATGGAGATCTAGGGTTTCACTTCAAAATAAATTAAAAATAGGTCACAATAGAAAATTAGGGTTCATCCTCATAATAACATATGTACCAAACTCAAGCAAAGCCATATCTAAAAACTCATAGTCCCTACCTTCAAGGGATATCATCATGGCCCTGAGGACACTAGTATAATGAAATACTATCCAAGGGATTGTGCTATTAATTGGGAGGATTTTTACTTTAGATTCAAATTTGTGATAATATTATCAACCTTTATACCAATTTTTAGCATCTAATTCATTAGTCTCAGTTAGTTTTCAGTTAAGTACATACTTTTGTGACTCAATGATATTATTAGAATAATTAGATTAGGTCAATTATTTTACAAATTATTGGTTGTATTTATTACATATTTATTCCCTATTTTTCATATTCTAGAACTTTAATAAACTAGGGTTTTACATTTCATTATCCCCTTAAAATTTTAATCATTTGGTGAACCTTACTTTGAATAGTGAAAAAACCCTAAACCTGGACTACCTTCAGGGTTTACGTTTCCAACCTTCTAGAACTCATACTAGAATTTTATATCCCTATATCTTATAAATTTTATTCTTTTATAATCATAATAATAATGAAAAAAGATGTTTATCACTTTTTGATGAAAGTTTTCTAGCTTTCTTTGCATGTTTATTTCCTTTCATTTGGAATGAATTCAAAGAAGACATAAAAACATATGTGCATGATTATTTATATAAATTTAAATATATGTCATATTTAATTATTTAACTAAGAAGTAAATCATTACACACATAGACGATATATTACATAAGATGACAAACATAGTACCTACAATTAACAAGTCTCATTTAGAATTTTTTTCACTTTAGTTCCCTTTGATTTCTTAACTATCACTACTATACATAAGAGAACATCAATAATTTTGTTTATCCCTCCTACTTATCGACCCTACACATCTAGCTACCATCTCACTTCTACTACCAGCTCTATGCTTGTAGTAGACCCTACGGTCCATGTTATGATGTCCACAAGTGGTCCCAAATCATGGTAGGTTAACCAAACCCATGACTACAAATTTTTCAACTATAGTAGTGTTTATGCAACCATAGTTTATATTTTAGAGATCTTGCAACATTCTGACACATGCAAAGATATTTGGTATGTAACACTCCATGATACTAAGATGCCTAGCATAGTAGAGCCATATTATGTTTCTTTTATAATCAATACTAAGAAATGGAATGAATAACATATCTCATTCAAAAAAGATCTCTCACCTCATCACATCATAGAGAAACATCTACCTCTTTACATCGCATTACAAATTAATGAGCTAGGTGTCAAATGAGTATTAGTTAGTAATGGATCAGGGTTGAATATTTTTAACATCTATTTTCTCCAACTTATCAATACACATGTTAAGGATTTGAATCCTTATAATATTAACATTCAAGGATTTGATAATATTCCATGTAAATTTTTGGGTCAAATCACACTAAACTATATATTGGGACTTCAAACACTACCTACAACATGTCAAGTTATGCCAAATGATCTTAATCATAGTATATTTCTCAAGCAAGCTTGGATTCATTATATTCACATAATTCCATCAAATTTACATGCATGTTTAAATTTTAGTTACAAAGGTCATATATATAGATACTCTATGGATCAGGAACCTTTCAAATATTATTAGCACATAGAGCCTTCATATAATTATATTCCTAATATGGATTTTGCTATGGTACCTCTACATTTTACTACACATATATAATGTATAACTCCATCAAATCCCTCAAAATTACATGAGAATATATTTACTTCTCAATTTGTATTGAAATATTTCAAAATTTGGGTTACATAGGATAGGGCCTCATAAAAATTTGAACAAGGAATTCTTAATCCTATTGAGGCATATGATCAAAAAGGTAGGTAGAAACTTGGATATAATGATAGTACATCTAATTCTAAGTCTTCTCACCATGCTTCTTAGCATATTATGTTTTATTCACCCATACTATGAATAGATAATATAGTAAATCATGTCTCTACACTCACTTGTTTACCAAAATCTTATTAATGATATAATCTCTCCAGATTTACCAAATATTGATTAATTTTCTAATGATAAAGCTCTCTTAGAATTCTTAGGGGCATATGAGGATATCCCTTGCTTCTATCAAAAGAATAATTTTTCTCATTCCATAAATGCCCATGCATACTTTGGTAAATACTTATATATTTTAGATAATATCACACCCAACATAGATGACACCATACCTATAGCACCTTACACTACTGATCAATCTAAATTACTTAGTGAAGAGAAAATCAAATTCAATTATGGCATAGACACTAATCGTCACATAATGTTATTCACTGCCACCTTGTATAATGAAGAAGATATAGACATTTGGTATATTTTAAAATACTTCCCTAATATTTTTACTTGGGCCTAGTTTGATATGCCCAACATTGATCCTTCAATCACAATACACAAGGTTACACTCCATCCAAATGTAAAGCTAGTTTAATAAAAAAATTGAAAAATACATCCCAAGTTGGCTCTTCTAGTCAAAAATGAGATCCAATGATTTCTTGATGTTGGTTTCATTCATCTAGTTGTTCTCCCTAATAGATTGTTATAATTATACTAGTTGTTTAGCCTAATGTCCAAATCCAATGTTGTTTTGATTCTAGAGACTTAAATAAATTTCATCCTAAGGATGAATTTCCTCTACCCAACATTGATATTATAGTAGACTCCATAATAGGATATGAGATGCTATCTTTCATGGATGGGTTAATTGGTTATACTCAAATCAAAATAGTTGAGGAGGATGAAGAATTATTTTACCAAACCATGGGGCACCTTTTGCTATATAGTCATGAATTTTAGACTAAAGAACATAGGAGTGACATACCAATGAACCATGACCCATATTTTTCATGATCTCATTCATAAAATAGTTGAAGACTATGTTGATGACTTACTTGAAAAATTATAAGAGTGATAACACCATGCAATAAATTTATGACAGATTTTCAAATAATTGAGATAATATAATTTATGACTAAATCCAAAAAATATGTATTTGGGGTTTCATTCGATAATTTTTTTGGCTTCATAATATGATAATGTGACATTGAGGTTGATCCAAATAAATTTAAATCTATAATTGACATGTATCCTATAAAATTAAAGTAACTTTGATCTTTTTAGGGAAAAATCTAGGAAATATGTCATTTTGTGGAAAAACTAGTAGATAAGACCCAGTCATTCACAAGATTACTTAAGAAGGATATAAAATTTTAATGGGATATTACATGTTAATAAAGATTTTATGCACTTAAACAATACTTTTTGAACTCACCTATCCTAGTACCACCAATACCTGACATACCACTTCTCTTATACCTCTCAATGATAGATCATGCACTCAGTGCACTCCTAGTAAAACACAATGATCAACATAAGGAGTGAGATATTTAATACATCAGTCATAAACTTTTTTTATTATGAATTTAATTATTAGATAATATAAAAATTAATTCTATCACTCATATTTTCTACCCAAAATTTTTGACACTATATGATCAATAATCAAATAAAGGTTATTAAAAAAAATGCTTTAAAGTTTCTTATGTCTAAACCACATATCTTAGGCCATATCTCAAAATGGGTAATGTTACTCACCAAATTTGGCCTAAATATTATGTTACAAAAAAAAGCTAGATAATCATAGATCAATTGGCGACAACACCAATATTATACATCAATCATATCAATGATAATTTTTGAGATGACTTCACACTTATAATACCACTTCTAACACATGGACACTGTTCTTTGATAGTTTTATATGTGAATCAAGTGTTGGAGCAGGAATTGTTTTTACCAACCCACTTAGGCACACAATATCACTTTCTTATCAATTTTTTTCATGTACAAATAATATCATAGAATATGAGGCCCTTATCTTCGGCCTCTAAGCAGCTTAGGCTCTCTAAATAAAATCTATTAATATCTATGGGAATTCATAATTAGTCATCAATCCGGTTATAAATTTAATACCAAACCAAGGAAAAACATATAATTCCCTACAATAATATATTTAAATCTATACAAGTGCAATTTGAATACTTCTCTATCAAAAATCTTGCAAATATAATCATCATGTCGATGCAATGGCAAGTGTGACATCATTGATACCTATTGACATCAATGATAACTAGGTTATCTTTATTATCAAATAATTATAATCACCATCGATATCCCATGTCAACCTCATAGCTCTAACATTCTAGCCATCATGCATAGTAAAATATCATCTGAATGGTTTTTTAATATATAAATTTTTTTACACAAAAACATTACACTAGATACTTTTACCAAGAATGATAAGCATTACTCTAATGTCTAACACTAAATGAGGTTAAATTGGCCATAATCCAAATGTATGACATCAACTGTGGTGTCCATTTTAGTAGCAAAGTAATATCACACAAATTACTTTGATGAGGATATTATTGGCCCGCCATGGAACATGAATGTCAAGATATGATAGATTATGTGACAAATTTCAATGACATAACAACATAAACCATATTCCTAAACAACAATTATAACCCATTATCTCCTCATGGCCATTCATGCTATGGGGATTTTATCTAATTGGTAAAATGAATCTAGAATTAGTAGGAGGTTACAAATTCATTATTATAGCTACATAATCCTTTACAAAGTGGGTGGAGGCCATTCCATTACAATCAATAAAAGGATAGTATATATGTTATTTTCTCATGACTAACATTATTTCCTATTTTGGCCTACTAGTGGCCATCATTAAAGATAATGGAACTTCTTTTAAGAATAAAATAGTGAAGAAATTTTGTGCTAAATATAAGATCTAAACACATTCTCTACTCCAAACTACACATAGGGAAATGGTCAAGAAGAAGATACAAACAAGATAATTAACAATATCCTTGACAAAACATTTACTGAATTTGGCTATGATTGGCACAATCAACTTGTTTATGTATTACAACCCTACTGCACTAGTATTCTCACACTAACAAGAGATATTTCTTATTCATTAGTATATGGAACTAAATTAGTTATACCATTGGAAATGGAAATTCCATCATTATTAGTGTCCCTTAAAAATCTTATTACATATGATCAATACAAAGTAACATGTCTCCATGAATTATAAAAGTTGGATCACACACATATCTAAGTCATAGAACACCTCAGAGCATACCAAAAATGAATTAGGTGGGCCTACAATAGTTGAGTTCACAATAGAGAATTTGAATTCAATGATCTTATCCTAAAAGAAAACATAAAAAATGTCAATTCCAAAGAAGAAACAAAAGGAAAGTTCAAACCAAATTGGCTTGGGACTTACATATTAATTAAAAATCTTAGCCCAAAGGTATACCATCTAGCTTGACTTGAGGGTAAGGCAATGAATAATTCACTGAACATCATCCATCTACAAAGATTGTATACATTAAAAAATCATATTTCACTTGTATATAGTTTCATTCTCATGATTGCTTGTACATAGCTTATATTCAAAAAATTCAAAATTTTATATTATGTGTATTTCCATGTTTACATTCCTTATATTTCCCATTTATTACATATGTTATCTCTATTAGTCTAGTTAGTTTTATCATACATACATGACTCACTTATTCTATTCAAGTGTTTGCATACACTTATAAGACTCAGTTCCATCACACAGATCTATATTTACTACTATCTACCCACTAGGGGCACATACACAAATACATAGATCCAGTATTGATACATTTTCCCATTGGAGGTATCTTATACACAGCTTCCATTTTACCAGGTTATATTATTCTATAATACACAATTTTTTTTCAACTAATACTAATATAGACCTAGTTTATGTACATCTTTGCTCTTATATGGATTTGTACCACATGTTCATGTATACTTTCATTTCTAGCTTTTCTAGTTTAGATTTGATTGTGTTTCTTTGCTTCTACATCTATTCAAGGGAATTTGAATATGCTATTATTTCAAGGCTATAATCTAATTCTTTTTCACTATATGTATGCTTTGGACATGTGCCCATGTCTTTGTGTGTGTTTTCCTAATTATGTATGCAGACATTTGAACATGTCCTTTTATTTGGCTCTAAGCCAACCTTACTTTCTCTTTATGTATGTGGACATTTAAACATGTCCTTATATGTAATGATTTCTTAGACTTAGAGACATGTGCACATGTCCCTTGTATTATGACCCTTTGGCCTACTTTGTATGCCTCATGTGTGTTGTATGTATTATTTAATATATTCATCATGGCCATGACACTTATCTATTTCTTGTTATTCTCTAAAGTAAATTGTTAGGGTTAAGGAGTATAAGCCCTAAGTTGTTAAAAGGGTTGAGTATAATCAATTAGGTAGTAAATAAAAATAAATATAGCCATTGATTTGTAGCAAAATTGACCTATTTTGATATTTCTAAAAATAGTAATAAATGATACCAATAAATAATTAGCTAGAAATTGACTGAAATAGAAGATCTAGAGGCTATAAATTGATATAAGAGATGATCTAAGTGTTATGAACAGAATCCAAGTATTAGAACCCTTTCTAGACAATAATTCCTTAATTGGAAAGTAGTGTTAATGGCACTAGTGTCCTCTTTTTATATCTAATGTCCTATGTGAATAATTGCTCTAAGATTCTAGGTGCACTTATGTTGGAGTCTACCAAGCCTATTCATGTGTGCATAAGTTCTAATTCCTTGTCAGTGATATGTTTTGATTGATTTTGCATGTAAACCCTAGACCTTCATGTTGTTAGGGCACCTAATTGGCATAAGTATCAAAGTGTGATTTTATTGGGGTAGGATGTACATACTCAACACCCCACTATGATAAGAGTTACATACCAATAATCCAAGGAGGGATAAATCCTAAGGTAGTTCTCCCAACCTATGTACTGGTACAATTGAATATAATATGAATGATATTTTGAGTTATTTGAGTGATGTTTGAGACTATAAATATATGTATTCTAAGCTTGGGATGGTTGTAGATGACTATATGTATAAGTAGGGTAGAATAAGGATTGATAACCTTGATTATGCACAACTTATTTTGAGCTAGTCTATATTATTTGCATTTGATTTCCATCTAGTGAATAAAGGGATAAAATTCATGTATATATATATTATTCTAGTTCTTGTGTCAGTCTTGAATGAGGTCTAAGCTAATCCTAGGTGGTTTTTGATTCTAAAAGATATATATTGGTGATAAAAGATAGGAAAAGGATAATATCACCCAAACTGGGACACTAACACCATTGACACTAATGCCCAAGTTATGATGCTAGCATATAGGTAGCATAACCTGAGGCACTAGGGGTTAGGATGCTAAAGTGAGTGTATATAAATACTTTAGGGATGTTTAGGTATGTATGTGGCTCACATGAAATAGGCCCTAAGATAGGTCTAGGGATAAGCTATGGATAGGTGGTCTTAAATAACACTCTTAACACTCATGTGATATTTTAGATGAGTGCATCCCCCCTGCCTTTATTATTTAAATGAAAAAAATTTAAAAGAGTATAATAAAGGAAAATAAATGTACCTATACTTAACTAAGAGGTGAATCTTGTGAATCTAGATCTAAGTGTCTGAAACATGCTTTATTGCATATCCTATAAATGAAGCATGCATAGATTAGTTATTAATTAAGATATATTAAAATAAAAATAAAAAAATGAGTAAATAGATAAGAGAGAGGAAAGGAATGAATACACTTTACTAGGTATGTGAACTAATGCATAAACCTATTAAAATCATGTGTGTGCATGTAATTAGTGACTAAACAGTGAATAACTTAGACTGAGTTGAATGGTTTTCTCAATCATCATGTGTGGGTGGCTCAATAACTCAAGTTGGCCTTGCATCCATCATTTCCCACCCCTATTTGATATATCATTACCTTTGAATAGCTTATATTGTACTAATGGTGTGTCCAACCCTCTCATGTAGGTGGCTTAAGAACTCAAGTAGACTATGACTCCATAATTGGCTACCCATGTATAGTAGATTAATTTGTAACTAGATTTCACATGTAACTTTAATTAAAACTATATGTTTTAGCTTTGTGGCCACTAGGGAACTTTGGAATGAAAATTGGCTAAGTAGCCACTCATGTATGTAGCTTAGGGACTATTTGGTATTACCAACCACTACATATAAAGTAAGGCATCAAATTTGTATTGTGTTAGTGTGAATGGTGTTTGGATTTTTCTAGTATAAATTGTGTCTATATTAATAACATAGATAATGACATGAATTTTGTCATTCCATTTGGTCAACTGGAGCAAAAATAAGCATATGGAAATAATGTGTCATGCACATGCCCCTAAATCTGATATCTATGCATATGGATTCTAGATTGAGTTGTAATAATCTATATTTGAGTATATAAAATTAAAATGGTAATGATCTTTCCATGCATGATGCTCCCAATCTAAACAAATTAGTATTAATTTATGCTAAACTAAGTAAAAACTGGTATTCTATAACTGAACCTATGTAAAATTGGACTGTAGCTATTGTACTTTTATGGCCAATCTAGAATTTCCTAAAATTAAGGCTACTAAAAATTATAAACATATCTTGATATCATCATTAGTGGTGTTAGTGTCCCACTTTGGGCACTAATGTCCAACTATACTAATTTTTTTGCAACTGAAACTAGCCTATTTGTGATTATTTCCCAATATGTTTTTCTAAAACTAATTCTATATTTTATGCTTGTGTGTTGAAAATTTACTCTAACTAAATTTAGATATCTTGATATCTATGATAAAACTTTATGAATGCCCCCTATTTTAATGTTAATGTTAAACCTATGCAATAATTATCCTCAAAATAAAAATCTCTAAAAGATGTGTGTTAGCTAGAGCATATATTATATTTTCATAATAAACCAATATAATGTGCATAAATGACATCAAAATGTAACATAATATAAACATAAATTTGTAATGTATGATGTATTTTATATCTAAAATTCACAAGGCTGTTAAGATAGATATAATAATGTAAACATGTATATGAATAGTAAATCTAAGAAATAAATTGATTAACTACCTAGGGGATAGGGTGTGATGTCCATCAAGGCATCCAAGGAGGAAGGGGAGATGCATGAGGTCCTTCATGGCATATAAAACTAGAGTGCACAACAAGAAAGATACAAGTGTCATATAAATTATGCATACATGAAATCATACATAAAAAACACATGGCATGCAAATTAGGCCAAGGGGCTACAATATAAGGGACATGGGCACATGTCACTAAATATGAGAAAGTAAGACATACAAGGACATGTTCAACAGTCTACATATGCAAACAAAAAGCATGTTGGCTTAGAGCCACATGGAAAGACATGTTCAAATGTCTACATACATAATCAATAAGGCACACACAAGGACATGGTCACATTTCCAAAGCATGCATACAATGAAAGGAAGTGGTTTAGAGCCATAAAACAATGGCATATGAAAATGCCCTCGAATAGAAGAAGCATAGAGTCACAATCAAGTCCAAAATATTAAATATAGAAATGAAAGTATACATAAAAATTTGGTACAAGTTTGTATAAGATAGAATATGTACATAAACTGAGTCTATAGTATTAGTAGTTGGCATAAAATTTATGTAGTGTAGAATGATATAACTTGGTAATCAGAACTATGTATAAGATGTAACCAAATGGGTGAATGTTTCAAATGATAAACTTGTGTATGTGCCTCCAATGGGTATATAATATCAAATCTAGCCTATGTAATGGACCTAAGTCCTATATAAATCTTAAAACACTCAATAAGAATAAGTGAATCATGCATTTATGATAAAAATCGACTATGCTAATATAACTAGCATATGTAGTGCCTAGAAAATATAAAAAATGTAAACATGGTAATGCATACAATCTATAATTTTTATTTTCTAAGAAAATACTTGAATGTTTTTTTTATTTTCACCTATTATATCATTTTTTTAGCTTTTAGATATAAACTATGTTCAAACAATGAGAAAATAAAACTATATACAAGGGGCAAGAAATAAGGAAACTATGTATAAGTAGGGAGGAACATACTAACTAATGAGTCTCACAAGAGGCTCACTATCAAGATGTCATGTATCAAAAAAAGGAATAATTATTATGCATGATGTGTGAAAAGTTATATGCATGTAACCATCTAAGATTGTCACTTGAGAGCTAAGAGTGTTACTTGAGACCACCTATACATAGCTTTTCCCTAGACCTATCTTAGGTCCTATTTAGACACTTATCATTCCTTTGTGTAGGCACCACACAATAGTTATATACCCTTAATTTATAATCTTGGCCCCTAGTGTCTTAGGTTCTACCACCTGGGCATAAACACCATAACTTGGATAGTAGTGGTAATGGCACTATTGTCCCAATTTGGGTATTACTATCCTTTTCTAGCCTTTTGTCACCAATATATATATATATATATATATATATATATATATATATATATATATATATATATATATATATATATATATATATATATATATATATATATATATATATATATATATATATATATATATATATATATATATATATATATATATATATATATATATATATATATATATATATATATATATATATATATATCAAATCAATAACCACCTAGGGTTAACCTATAATTATTTTAATACTTGCATAAACACTAGAATAATATGTATACATAAATTTTATCCATCTATCCATTGCATGGAAATCAAATACAATAACACAAACTAACTTAGAGAAAGTTATGCACAATCAAGTTTACCAATCCCTATTTTACCCTAATTCTACATATAGCCATTTAAAACCATAAAAATCATAGAATACACAAATTTCTAATCTCAATATTCACCTAAATCACTTAATCCATAACTCATATTAACATTCACTTTCAATTTTACCAAGAACTTAGGTGAGAGAACTACATTGGGCTTGATCTCTCTTAAGAGTATTGGTATGTAGGCAAATTTCATCACAATGTGGTGTTGAACATGTCTATCCTACCCCATTAACATCACACTTTCATACTTGTGCCAATTTTATTCCATAACAACATGGAGGTTTATATTTTACATGCAAAATGATTCAAAATAGGTCACTAATAGGGAATCAAAACTTGTGCACACATAAACAGGATTAGCAGACTCCAACATAGGTGCACCTAGAAACTCATAATAGCTATACATAAAGGACACTAGTACCATTGGTACTACTATATACTTATGGTTTAGTGTCCAAGAATGGTTATGACATTTGGATCTTGTTCACAACAATCATAACAATTCTTGTCCCAATTTACAGCCTCTAAATCTTCTATCTCAGTCAATTTCTAGATAAGCACTTATTTACATCATTTATTGTTACTTTAGAAAGGTCAATGTTGGGCCTAAATTTTTGGATAGGTAATTTTTAGGAATATTTGACATAGAGAGGAATAGTGTGGAAGACCATGGCACAAAAAACCATGACATGAGAGTCCATGGTGTAAAAGGACCAAGTCTCATGGAATAAATGTGCATGTGAAATGGAAAACTTGAGAAAAAAGGACTTAGAACTTAGTAAAAGACTTGGGGAGTGCATAAAAAGTAAATAATGGATATGGAGTGATTCATAGGGATAGAATATAATAAATAAATCATTAATCCATAATTGGCCTATTATAATATAGGCACTTAGTGATGAGGATCTAGTATCGAAGAGGGAATATAAGGGAAGAAAGGCATGGGTCCTTAGGAACTTAATGTAAATGGCTACCATGACTCAAATTAATTATTGATTTTTGGTGAGTCACCTTGAGTGTAATTAATTTTTTGTCTAATTAATTAGGGAAAACCAAGTACAAATACCCCTATGGTGTACTTTGTAATGTTGATGTTTAGTTTCAAGTTATTGATAAAGTATCTATGATTTAGTTACATTATAACTCAGTAACTATGTATTATTTAAAGATCACTTATGAATATGGTGAAGGAATCCTATATTGACTTAATATTATTATTCAATTAACTATCCAGTTAATGTTGTTAGTTATCATTTATGTTGTAGTTTAGTTAATTGTGAATTTAAGGTTGCTAGTTATCATTGATGTCATCTTTTTCTCTTTGAACATTGAGAAATGACTATGTTTGAAGTTATATATGGATTATAGAATGATTTTAGTATTGATTATTTGTTTTAGTGCCCCTATCTAAGTAGTTGGAAAAACACACCCTCATGTGATAAAACCAAAGAGAACTGGTCCCTTGATACATGCTTTAGATGAGTATGTGAGAACTTGTTCTCACATGAAATACCAACACACTATCACGTTAGAATATTATCACTTAAGCACATGCCTAGGAAAATTTATGTTTTTGTAAAGGAAAATAATCCCAAACTTTGGTTCTATTTTTATGACCCATAGTTCTTTCCTACATGATGGTGGAAGATGCTCAAATTAATGTCTCTAGGGGATATTGAATGATGGGTTACTATCATTGAGGATAACTGTGTAATATTTTTTATTTAACCATGAATCTTTGCATGTGTGTGGGTAGAATAGAATATATATACAAATCACTATTTGAGATGTTCTTTACATAAGTGCATATCCACCTTCATGATTAGATTGTGACATATACATAATACCAGTCTAGAAACTATGAATGAAATATAACTTGGTCAATAGAGCATCAATCAAATTTAGCATGGTTGGGAGTGCTTTGGATGCATGTTATTGATGTTTGGTGGCATGGAACTTTGAATAGTTATGTTTTAGAATATGCAATCTTAACATATTCCTATCTATAAGAAGCCCTATTTCATTTATTTTGAGAACCACGTGATAGAAATATCAAACACTTTCCATTGGAGATTAAGAAGTCCTTCGTACATTATCAACTTGAAAGTTTCTCTATGGATGGTTAAAATATCTCTCACATGAGCAATTCAGTTGGTGGGGAAATAAAGGGGCACTTTTTAATTAAAATTTTTGGTTCAACATGGTAACCAGTCAGTAGGAATTACAAAATTTTAAGTATAATGAATCTTAATGAAGGGTTATGAGTGGAAGTGATCTAAAGAGGGGACAAGAGGAATTAATAAGTGTTGTAAGGGTATATAGGGAAGTGAAAACTCATAATGAGGACTCCCCAACCATAGGATTACACCCAATGCCAATATAAATATGCACAAGAGAAGCAATTTAGGTAGTGGTAATTAAATAACCCATTTTGGATAAGTCCAATTCCCTACCCATAGCGTGTGCTCATGATCTTAAGTTGGACAACATATTTATATGTAACTAGGATACAAAGAGTGTGGAATTAGAAATTGAACCTATGAGAGATATATTTATAGACCAAGATTTAGATAGTAGTTTATTGACCATTTATTTTCCTTTGTGATATAATTATATGGCCTACTTTGGAATGCCTAGTGGACCAAACATAGCTAGTGGGTAGAGTATAGTTAATTATCCTACCTCAATGCCCAACATATTGGGTGATTATATTTTTATAGAAGGTGTGCGAGGTGGAACCAATGATGGTTCAACTAGAGGAACTATAGGAGGCACAATAGGTAGTGGTGGACCTCTTGCACAAGGTCAAGGAGTGACAAGAAGTGCTTCTCATCAAACCCCATTATAAGCTCCTCAACCACCCACTATGTATTAAGATATGACACTCCACTTGCCTAAGTATCATGGTATAGAGAATGTTATAGGACATGTTCACAAGTGTGAACTTATTTAACAAGTACACAACATCACCTCTATTAAACATAAGGCAACATAATTTACTACCACTCTGTTGGATCACATGCATAAGTGGTACCAAAAGTTTAATCCATAGAAGACTATGGTGAGTTATGACCAACTGAAGGTATAAATCTTCCAAGAATTTAATATCCTAGATTTTGAATAGTATAACATAGCTACCCTAAAGAATATCAAACAAGAACTCACTAAGATCATGTGTGAGAATGATGTGTATTTAAAGATGATTCTCTCTAATCTCTCTTTTAAGATAAATTCCACTAAACATTCCCAATGGCTCATTTGAGGTTTATTTCTCCCCTTTAGACAAACCTTATCACAATAAAATTTCCCCAACCTACAGTAGGACTTGGAAGCTACCCCTTATGCCAAAGTTGTTGGAAACATTGACATAGGGATTAGTCCCTTCATGGAGACTTAGATTACTACTATGGAATTTCAGCTAGAAAATCTCACTGCACATAATTCTCATGACACTCGCACTAGCTTGTGGTGTGTATACTTTGAATCTAAAGGCCACAATTAGAATAACTACCCTCATAAGAATAGTTGAGTTGTACTGATGTAATCCTATGATATTTTTTAGGAAGATCATGATGTAATATATTTCCCTCTACTAAAATATGTCACTAAATCAAAGGTATCTACCTATTTCAAGATATGTGATGCATACACTCATGATACCAATGATTGTCATCTCATTAGTGAAATTCAGGAAGCATGAACACAAGGTACATGTCAAAAATATGTTGTTAATAACCAAGATAATGGAGGAGGTTATCATGGTCATGGTCAAGGTCAAGGATTTAGAAGTTCACATTTTCCACCAAGAACCTATTAAAATTTTGATTCCCCAAAGCACTACTAGCATGATTTCCCAATGTATCCTACACGTGTTTTTTTGTAAAAACAAACATCATCTAGAGGAGTTCCCTGAACTGTATACTACCATAATAAAGGAGAGGAATGAAAAGGGTGACATCATTATACATATTGAAAATCCATAATGGAGATTGCACCCTACTACTTTGACTAGTCCCAAAGTCAATATTACAACATGGAGTGGCAGTCAGTCCCAGTCTATGTCTAACCCACTAATTGAAAAAGTTTAATGCAAGGAGCCTTATGTTACTCATTATCTAGATGCTCAATAGTATAAGGAGTTGCTCCATGACACCATGAATTTGGTAAGATAATTTTAAGGGGATATTTAGCTCTACAAGATTGAGATGTTGTTATAGTGTAGATATGCAAAAATCTACTGACCTTTACAATACTGTGTGTGATGAGTTTCATGAGTTGTGAAAGTGATTACTTGATGAGGATATTATACCCCTATTTTGAAACTTGATAAGACATCATACACTTATTCCTACCAAGGATCACTATTTAAACCATGCATGACATCAAGAGACCCATATCCAACCTAGTCTAGAGGGGGATAAAGAGATATTGGTTAATGCCACTATAGATGGATGGGTTATCTAGGATATCTTAGTTGATACCATCACCAAATTAAATGTCCTTACTAAGGATGTGTGGAGGAATATGGAAAGCTTGGCTTTGAAACCTTTTCCTTATGTACTATTTATGGCCAATAAGACTCATGTTTTGCCTGTTGGAGTACTTAAATATGCCACCATGGATATCCTAGGTA
The DNA here is from genome assembly GCA_037957365.1 of Torreya grandis. Lineage (NCBI taxonomy): Eukaryota > Viridiplantae > Streptophyta > Pinopsida > Cupressales > Taxaceae > Torreya > Torreya grandis. The sequence goes on along the minus strand of JARHVA010000633.1, from coordinate 2,711,931 downwards.
TCACTTTTAAAGCTGACTTTAAAGTTATAGATTTATCTGAAGCTGGTGACTTCCCATCTTGATTGGCTAACCTATGGTGTTATGTGCATATTTCTAATTTGATTTTTAATAAGTGTTATATCAACTTTAATAAGGATGAGTAGTGTGTTTTCATTCCTATAGATCATGATCAAGGACCTCCATATGTTGATTCAGTCAATGTTAATGAGGATATTAACCACATCTACAATGTTATAGTTTGGGGTACAAAATTCCTTGATCTTACTCTAAATGGAATCTTGTATTGGGTGAATGCACAATATATATCTAACACCACTAGTAAGGCTTGATACTTTTGGGCCCATGATGAATATGACCTTATTAGAAGGATCTGTGATGCTATAGGTAGTTGAGAAGATACTCCATGAAAGTACCATAAATGCCATAAATTTGTTCATATCCTTTATAGACAAATTATGGTTGTACCACCAATAAAGTTAGATTAAGCTTCAAGGTTCCATGGTTAGATGGAAGTCCATAAGTTTTTGCATTAGTTAAAATCCTTCTATGATTTTGACATTGATTAGGTACGATCAATTATCCATATCTTTGATGGAATAGTTGCTCAGTGGTGGATATCTCATCATTTAAACTTACTTAATAGGGATAAAGTTTGTTCTAATCTACACCATCACTTTCACCATAATAAATGAATTTATGGTATCATAATTTATAGTGTCATTAGAGCTCCTAAACCTCATCTTGAAGCCTATGAGACTATGTGGATGGTAGATGAAACATTTTTACTTGAGTACCTTTGAGTTCATGTATTCTATGGCATTCTATGAACTTGGGCCATAGTGTGGTATGTACATGAAAAGAACCATCTTGAAAAGGATTCTTGGCATTTCTTTAAGAGTAACATGAATATCTTGGTGTCTTATTTGTCTCCACGAATGGATTTATGCCTCATATTATAGGCCATGTTTTAGGCTATAGTAGGTGACCTGACCCTAGTTAAATATCATATCAAATGTATACATGACATGTAGGAAGAGAGCTTGAATATTTTATAGGAACATGATGAAGAGACATCATCTCCACTGCTTAAACCTACATTGGTCCATGTATTGAGAGAAATTTTTTGGAAAGGTAAGCAAAAATTCATGTACTAGGTTGACAAAGGTGTTAGTTCTAATCCACATGACCCAACGAATAATCATTTGTATTTGCACATAGATTATGGCATACACAATGTCCATGACACTATCCAAGATGAACAACACCCATAATTAGAGCCATTATAGACTATTTAACAAAATATTGGCATGGAGTAAGCACCTAAGATGGCTATTATGGGAGACTACTAGTCTAATACAAAGATCTCTAAGGTGTTTGAATTGCTAAAAGAGTATCAAAATGTCTTCCCATAAAATAATACTATATAAAAGGAGTGCATTCTTCCTTAGGCAAGATGTACATAAAATTGGTATAGGGTTCTTAACCTATCAAGAAGAAGCCCTATCATATGAATCCAACTTGCACTGTTGAGTCAAAAAATAAAACAACATCATGTTACATGTGGGAGTAATTATTCCTATACATGAGTCTAATCAAGTGAGTTCAATGGTTATTAATATCAATAAGTATGGACGTATCTAGGTCTATGTGGACTATCATGTACTCAATATTGCTTACATAACCAACCCCTTTCTAATTCCCTTCACCAAAGAGATACTTGAGGGAGTTACTAGGTGTGAAATTTATCCTCTTCAAATTGGTGAGGGAAACCTTGACCATCCTATATATTTTACAAGTAGAAACCTTACTCCAACTAAATAGAATTACATGAATATAGATAATAAAGCATTGTCTATGGTTTACAATCTTCAAAAGTTCCATCAATACTTATGAGCCACTCCATTCATTTTCTTCACAGATCATGAGGAACTAAAGTACTTATTAAATAAACCAATGTTACATGGCTACATTTTCTAATGGATTGTGTTGTTCCATGAGTTCTAGTTTTTAGTGATGGTAAAACCTATTAAGACCAATTTTGGCCCTGATCATCTATCACACATTGAATTTGGTGAAATAGCACATGCCATTGAAGACAAATTTCCTGACATGTAGATTTTACAAGTCACATGTGTGCCTAAGGATTTGGAATATATTTACACCTTTCTAAAAATAGGTTCATCACTAGATCACTTCAACACTCAAAAAATAAATAGCTGGATATTCATGTAGCTCCATTATAGCTTATATGGGGTGACCTTTATAATCTTAGGTAGTATGAGGTGTCACATCATTGCATCATGCACCATGAACACATTGAGGTTATTTTGGAAGTTCATGAGGTTTTTTATAAATTATATTATGCTGGTGAAGTTATAGTGTGAAAGGTACTTTTGACTGGCTTATGGTGGCCTACATTATTTAAAGATGTTGAAACTTAAGCATGTCAGTGTGAAATTTTCAAATACATGGAAAAAATATATAGAAGGGATGCTATGCCCCTTAATCCTATTTAGAACATGAACTTTTTTAAAATTGGGATATTAACTTTTTTTTCCCATCAACCCAATAGGGAGGCATACTGGTGCTTGTTATGTTATCATTGCTACTAATTATCTTACTCATTAGGGTGAAACTACACTAACCAAAGATTGTATCACTACCAATACTATAAGGTTCATCTAGGATAATATCATTACATGATTAGAATGTTTTTTAAGTATGACTAGTGATCGAAGAACCCATTTATTTAATGAGACCATATGTATCCTCTTGGTAGAATTCATGATCATGCACTACAAGAATACACCATATAATCCTTAAGATAATGGTATAGGTGAGGCATTCAAAAATATCTTAGGTAATACCTTGAATAAAATATGTAATATTGGATGTACTAACTAGGATGATCATGTGACTATAGTGTTATGGGCATATTAGACCACTTACAAATAGTTAACAAGAGCACACCATTCAATCTTGTGTTTGGTATTGAAGTTGTTATTTCAATTGAATTCCTTGTCCTTTCTCTTTATATTACACATGTTGGTTGACTGGATGATGAAGAGTCCTTGAAAGTACACCTAGATGTTTTATTGCAGCTCTATGAGACATAGTTCTCACACATTAGAGTCAAGAGTGGAAAAACACAAAAAAAAGGCCTGACATGATCACCATTTCAAGAACAAGACTTTTACTCTAATCATGCAAGTTTTATTATGACTCCAAGTTCACAAGACACTTAGGGAAGATTCATGTCCACTGGGATGGCCCATTAATTGTTCATAGGATTCATCTCATGGATATATACTTATTAAATCAACTAGATGGAGAATTCCTTCCTGGCCATTTAAATGGTAGTCAGTTGAGGCCTTACTATTCTAAATAGTCTTCCCTTTTTTTTAGTAAGGTGTATGCCAATAGGTTAGTCTATAATTTTTATTTTTTTAATAAAGTGTGGCACAGGTTGTGTGCCCTTGAGTAGTTTTAGGGTGAACACATTATTTTTTATTTTTATTTTTCTTTGTAATATCATGGAGGACCACAAATAAATTTTTGTGTGGGGTAAGGGTATAAAAAGTAAAAATTATTGAGCACCAAGAAAATGGTCAATGGGAATACATGCAAGAGAAAGGGCGTGTGAGTAGAAGTGTAAGGACAAAAGGGTACGCAAGATGTGGCATATAACCATTAAGCTAATTCAAGGTAAATAAGTGTATTCCCAATTTTAGAATAGAAAATTTTGAAATTATTTACAGTTGTCATGCACTTTAGGAAAAAGTGTGGGATGGGACATGTATTTACTAAAAATAAATAGTGGTAATGAAAAGTATGCCATGTACACATCATTAAAATACTATTACTATCATTTATTGTATGAAGTGATGAAAGAGGTAGTGGGATAACAAATGCAAGTTACCCTTTGAGTTTATAAAAGGTTAAATGATTGTAATTTCACTTTTTACTATTATCACATTCAAGAAATTATAGAACCAAAGAATAATTTTTGAGCTATTGTAAGATTGATTTTCAAGCTTTTGGACAAGTGAAAATGAACCATTTGAGACTATTTTTAAGCATTGTAGAGTGAATTAATTGTGATAAATAGGTAGAGTGATGGGAGGAGTGTAAGGATGCACAAGTTTATAGATTTTTAAGTTGTAGAGGTCAACATCTGGGAATTAAAGAAAGAGATATGAGTGGGTTAATGAGGCAACCAGATATTATTTTGGGAGGATTAGATGGCCATGCCTCAACCTTTAGGATCCTCAAAGGGTGATGTGTCTGAATTAAAAGGCCCAGAATAATGAGCCTTTACATATGATACTAAAGGAATAAGAATTAGAGAGTGTGAATGTTTAGCCTATGTTGATTAAAGAGGATGTATCTAAAGAGTTCAACACATGCATGGAATATTTTTCATAGCAAAACAAGGAATACATAGGGTCAAGAATGGTGCACCAAGAAAAGAATAAGGTTATCATAACCCCTCCACCCCCATTATTGGTTGAGGAAATGCAATACCTAGAGGTGGTACTATGTGTAGATAATTAGGTATCGAATGTGCCCACTTATAAATTTTTTGATTCTAACCATCTCCATCTTGGAAATGAAGTGGAACTACAACACAAATACTAGGTAGAACACCAAAACATGAGAAATGAATTGGTATATGACTGTAGTATTTTCAATACTCTCAATGATGTAGGACTCTTCTAATTTTTTAATCTTCCATATTTTGTGAAGCTAGTTAAAGTAGTAAAGTTTTTGATTTCATGAGTGCATGAAGACAATTTATAATTTGTTGGGTGTTGAATCTATATTACACCAGAGTAAATAAGCAAAGTAATAAGGTTATAGTTCTCAACCATGAACCTTACTTATGATTTGGAGGACCAAGAAGAGATCAAAAAAGATTGTAATGGCACTTGAGTATTGGAAAAATGCCATGTTGGGCATATCACAAGTCTTTAATATCCTAACCTTAGAGTGGCTACATGCATCATCATGAAAAATGTTAGAGGAATCGATAGGTGGAAAGAGGTGTACATGGCCCATCTTTATGTCACTCAACAAGTTACCCTAAGAGTGAAGTAAAATTGGGCATAGTAATTTACTAATAAGATTATCATGGACATAGAGAAATCCCACTGCCTACCAAACCAAAAGTTTACATGGGGTGATTTCCTTTTGTTTTTGGTGTTTGACAAGATTGGTGTACCTAAATACACCATGGGAGAATTAAAATGGGTATACCCTTCTAAAAACACATCCCCTATAGAGCGGTTCAAAGCATTTACTTGACTTGGCTAAATAATTACATCCCATAAGATCAAAATGAAGGTATGGTATTATGGGATGAAGGAAGCCTTTGGGAATAAGTGGCATGTTCCAAAGGACTTACCTAGATAGGTTGGGGACTAAGAAAATTTTGTATTAAAGTAACTTTTTTTCTTAGTGTGCATCTAGATGTCTCCCTTTGGAGATTTTTTTTAGATGGCTAAAGTTACCATACACTTTCACTAAATGGTACTTCATGAACACAATCAACTGAATCTATGACATGCAGTTGGTAAACATTGATACTAAAAATATTGACATGGAGACTCACACCCTTCACCACTTATATGTATACTCCAAGAATAATGCTTATAGGTAATGGTTGGAGTTAGATAAAAATAACATCAAGGTCTATAAGATTCTGGTTAATAATTCAATTCATTATTTATTTTCCATGTTGAAATTGAGGAAGAAATCATCATGGAGCATATAACATAAAACATAAATAATCCTACCTCCACAATGCAAGAGAAGAAGAAGTAGAAGCATCACGGTCATGATGCTAGTACCATCACCCAAATATAACATGTAAAGTGGTAAAATACTACCTAAGTACCACCTAAATATCCATCATTAAGTCAATTTGAAGGCCTAGAGCTAGTAGCACAACTTATTCCTTTGAAACATGAAACATTGGCATCTAAGGATAGTGACTTAGAATAAAGGATAGAGATCTCTAAAGAAACATCAAAAAAAGAAGTTGTTGCATAAGAATAAGATCAAGTTACCCTAGACTCTGAGAAGACACCTTCACTAGTGTTTCATGAATAAACCACCCTTGAAGAGGCATAACTATAAATTAAATATATCACTAGTGAAGAAAGGTATGGTTTTGACATGGCCTTGGGAATGAGTGAGTTTGATATCATGGCTAGCCACCAGAGTGAAGATGTAGACATTAAAATACTCAATAAATATCCCTCTAAGGGGAAAGAGTTTATTGATTACTCCTTCTAATGGCTAGATAAAATCTATGTAACCATGACCTTATGCACCCAATATCAAAGTAGAGTATCGAGGAAGCTCTTATACATATTTTCACATTTTGCACTAGAGAGTACATCTAAGTAGAATTGATGGGATTTTTATTTCTCCCATGATGTTTATAATGAAGAATGCCATTTTGAGATGCCTTCAGATAGCTTAGTATTAGATTTCAAAGTGGTAACACTTTTAGATACCCTTTGGGTAGACCCCCAATAGTTTACCATGGTACAGGCTAACATGACACTTCTAAAATTGGCACATGAGGTTACAACACATAATTCCTTATCTGAGTTTGATGCCTGATGAGCCCAAAAGAAATGTGTAGAAATGGTTATTTATATCAAAACATGATCACCATGAGAATGAATCTCAAATAATAATTGGCCAAGGTTAAGTTCCATTTAGAAATTAAAATAATGGCCAAGATTAAAACATTGATTAATTGTGAAAAAAATGAGCCAAAAACTAGTGCTTATAGATGGGTTGCCCCTTTCTGGTGAGGTAGTGGATAAAATAGATAACTTGGTAGATATTTTGCTAAAGTTATGCAAGGACCACTATGACCCCTAAAATGAATAAACTTGGGCAAAAAATTAATTCACTAAATTAGTATTGGTATGTAAAAGCTTATTGAATAGAGTTAGAGACATGGTCCCCATCTTGGATGGGGTTTTTTAAAAGTTGGTATGGCCCAACAAAATTTTGGAAGCTAGGATCTAGGCAAAAAATCTTCAACAACAATAGTTGGTGGATAACACCTTGTTAATAAAATATCACATAGAGTGCTCTAAATAATTTGAGTATGTAGAGGTTATGGATAACACAATAAACACTCACCATTAGGAAATAATAAAATTTTTGTCACTCTAAGGATAAGTTGTCACCGAGGTCACTTCACTTGAAAGCATTCATAAGGATGCTTCCACATCCCTTGAGCATTTAGTCAATAAATAAGTTAAATGTCTCAAGTAACTTGAGGAGACCAAAAAGATAAAAATGGGGGTATAAGGAATAACATCCAATCTAAAAAATTCCTTAAGCCAATAGGAAGGCATCAAAAATTGAATTGAGTAGATAGAAACTAAGTTTTTGGTAGAGCCTAATAATAATGCTTAGTCCAAGATGGACTAATGGCTTAGTGTTGGGTGATTTTGGGCCCCATTTTTTTTCTAAGTACTTTTTGGGAATAATCGACACATATAGGTATAGTGTGAAAGACTCTACAATGAAATACCGTGGCATGGGAGTCCATGGTGCAAAAGGAACAAGTCTCATGGAATAAATGTGCATGCTAAACAAAAAACCCAAGAATGAATGACTCAAAACTTAGTGAAAGATTTGGGGAACACATAAAAATTGAATAATGATTATGGAATGATTTTCAAGGATGAAATAAAATAAGTCAAGCATGAATCTAGCACTAGACCATATGAATATAGGTGATCAACAATGAGGATCCAACATTAAAGAGGTAATATAGGGGTAGAAAGACCTGGGTCCTTAGGAACTTAATGTAAATGGCTATCACAACTCAAACATATTGATGATTGTTGGTAAGTCACCTTGAGTGTAATTAATTATATAACTACTTTGTCAGGGAAAACCAAGTATATTAGATGTTATTGATAGAGAATTTATGAGTTGGTTATACTATAACTCTAGAACTGTGTATTATTTAAAGATCACTTATAAATATGATGAAAGAATACTATATTGAATTCATATTGTTATTCAATTAAATATGAATTTAATGTTATTATTTATCATTTATGTTAAAGTTAAACTAACTATGGATTTAAAGTTACTAGATATTGTTTATGCCAACCCTTTCTATTTAATAATTAAGCAATGAACATGTGCAAAGTTAGATATGAATTGTAGAATGAGTTTAGTATTTAGTATGTGTTCAATCACCCCTATCTAATTAGTTGTACAAATGCACCCTTGTGTGAAAAAAACAATGTAAATTGGTCCCTTGATGCATGTTTTGGGTGAGTACGTGAGAACTTATTATTGTGTGAAATTCCAGTGCACTATCATGTTGGACTCTTATCACTTAGGTGCATGCCTAGGGAAAGTTATGCCCATGGAAAGTAAAACAATAAAAATATGCAAACTAGGTCAATTCTATTACAAATCAATGATTGTATTTATTGCATATTTCTACCCTAATTTACTATAGTCAAACCCCTTTAACAACCTAGGGCTTAAACTCAATATCCCTAAAAATTTAAATCATTTGGTGAACCTAAAATTACTTTGAATACTTATCAAAAGCTATCCCTAGATTCCACTAGGGTTTGTATCCTTCTTTTTCTTATTTCCATTAGCTATTTTAGGATTTTAAAATGTCATACAATTTGATTTAACAACCCTCTTTCACTTTATTTACTTTTTGCCATCTAAAAAAGTTATCTATCTTCCCTTAAGAAGTGTTAGGCATAGCTATAATCATATTGAACATACTCAGATTCATTCCATTTGATCTTACACCATGGAAAAAGGACTAGTTACAACCCCCATCATTGATCCTTCACACCCTAATTATGTATACTTTAATGATAATTCATCCAAAATGAGAAATATAATCAATATCAAAATGATACACAAGATGGGAATTGGGACACTCTCCCCCCACTTAATAATGAAAATATTATTATCAAGAAGGATGAGATTTTACAAATAACTTCAAATATAAAATTTAGGAACATCCACATGATCATGCACAAATTTTACAAGCCATAATGTAAATAAATAACAAATTTAATAATGGTCAATCCTCTAATCCCCCAAATAATAATATTGTTACACCTACTTTTTAATAACTAAACTTGTATAACAACCTATTTTAACTTGACAAACTTAAACAATGGAAACACCTCCTATGGCTAGTTCCCCCTCTCTATATGTACAATCCCTTATGCATGATATCCATGATCTATAGGCTAAGGTGTTACATCTTTAGTAGGGTGATACTAGGCCATCATATGCCTTGGATTCTCATGTTATTTTACATACACCTTTGGCACAACACATAGTGGTAGATCCTTTACCATCTAGGTTTATTTAACCTAAGCTTACTTTATATGATGGTAAGGTTGACCTATATTACCACTTACAAGATTTACATGTAGCACGTTTAGACTATGTGTCCAATTATTAGATCCTTATTAAGTACTTCCCATGTAGTCTAAAGGACTATGCCTTATAGTGGTTCTATGATCTTATAAATCAGTCAATCACCACATTCAATTCATTGGAAATTTTTTTTTTTGTCACACTTTTCAATCAACATTAATGATAAGATCTCATATGCTCAAGTGGCATAAATTAAGAAAAAACTCAATGAGCTTATTGTAGAATATCTCTTGTGATATAAAACTATATTGGTAAAGATGACTATCCCCATGGTAGATAAAGATCTCCAAGACATATTCAAATAGATTTTAATACCAGCATTACATGAAGATATCTTATTCAATAACTTTCCAACATTCACATATTTATGCCACATAGTGAAATAAATGGAAGTTAAGCTTATCTCTATGGGAAAATTAAAATATGAAAGTGGATTAGATTCAATTATAAAGAGTTATAATAAACCTCCATACAAAGTAAAGGATAATGAAAACAAGAATGATCAAAAGGCCATAGTTAATGCAGTTTTAGATCCACCTCCTCGCTAGGTTTTATTATCTCCTCTATAAAGAGTTTTCACAAATCTTATAGAATCAATGACATGTATTTTACATTAGCTCTTGAAATGCAATTTCATATCTCTCCATCCCATCAAAGAGGTTAATACAATTAGGCCTCTTCTAAATAACTATGATTATAAAACATTTTACCACTATCACAGAGCACCAAGCCATACTAAAAATAGATGCATAAATTAGAGAAATTAGATAAAAGACATGTTAGAGGCCAATATCATTGATGTGGGCACACCTACAGAGACAACTAAAGTTCAACCAACATAAGATAAGACATTGAAAATATTTTCAGATCTATTTCCAAAACATATAGCTAATGAGGTAAGAGTAACTTAAGGTGTTCAATATACCTATTAGGTGCATCCACCACTAATATCCCATCACACTAATATAGAGTATCCACACCCCCTATATAATACCATTGGTGTGTATCATACTATAATGCTAGCTAGACCACTCATCACTTTTTCACAATATGATATTGTTAATGATGATTCAGATTTATATGTATTCTTTATATGAGCCTACATTGATCATCATCTTATTCAAAGTGTTATGGTTAGAAATGGATCAAGTATTAACATGTGCACTATCACATTTATATAGTATTTGGGTTATATAGAGCAGGACATTTCTCTGACCAACACAGTTATTCATGGTTTTAGTGGCCATGTTTAGATCTCTATTTGATAGATCGTATTTCCACTACATGTTAGACCAATACATGTGGCCACTAAATTCTTAGTAGTACCTAGTGTAGTCACATATAACATGTTATTGGGTAGGTCATGGATATATAATATTCAAGATATTACATCCACCATGCATAGATGCCTCAAGTATATATATGATAATCAGGTGGTTATAGTTGAGGGCCTTTCATATGAGTATCCTTTACCTATCCCACAGATAGTTACATCATAAATACAGTTACAATGTAGAGCATAGTTCCCATTAGTACACCATACATTTCAATTTATTCACCAATATAGGTGAGGTATACTTCTACAATGTTACCACGTACACATACTCTCCCATGGAGACCCTTATTAAAAAGACCCTACATCAAAGATATGTTATAGATTTAACAAAGCCTCTCTACCTATTTAATTTTCAGATTAGTGTTATTGATCTCCCAAGGTTATCATCATAGTACATCCATCATAGCTACATCATCTTCTACTAGATGGGTCCCTAAAATCCCTATAGTTCATAGGGTAACCTAGTCAACTTCACGGATTCATAACACCACTACACAAGTAGTGTTAGCTATAGATCACTCAATACACTAGGTTTTAGGATCTCAATTACCTTTTCACACATCATACATGATTTTTGTTCCTTTATTTAACACATGACACCTTGATAGTGAGTCTCTTATGAGACTTATCAGTTAGTATGTTATTCCCTAATTGTACATAGTTTGCTAATTTCTTTTTCCTTGTATGTAGTTTCAATTTCATGTTGCTTGTACATAGCTTATATAAAAAAAAATACAAAAATAATATAATATTTCAAAAATGAAAAAAAATCAAATATTTACTCAAAAAATACAAATTATACATTGTATGCATTTCCATGTTTACATTTCTTATATTTTCCTAGCACTACATATGTTAGATATCTTAGTATAGTTGGTTTTTATCATACAGACATGATTCAATTATTCTTGTCTAATGTTTATAGATATTTAAAGGACCCATGCCTACAAAAAATATCCATATTTACTACTATCTACCCACTGGTGAAAATACATAGGTTCCTCATTTGATATATTCACCTATTTGGGAGCATCATATACACAATTTTAATTACTAGGTCACATCTTTTTATACTCTACATCATAGATTTATTATTTCTATTCTAGATATTGATCATCCTACACTACTTAGATTCATTATCAACTAATAGTACTGTAGACTCATCTTATATACATATTTTATCTTATACATATTTGTACCACATATTCATGCATACTTTTATTTATAGCTTTCCTAGTTTAGACTTGAGTGTGTCTCTATGGTTTTACATCTATATGAGGGCATATGGATATGCCATTTATTTATGGCTCTACACCACTTACTTTCATTGTATGTATGCTTTGGACATGTGCTCATGTCCTTGTGTGTGCCTTCTTGATTGTGTATGTAGACATTTGAACATGTCCTTCCATGTGGATCCATACCAACCTATTTATTTTTTATGTATATGGACATTTAAACATGTCTTATTATGTCTTAATTTTTTAGATTTAGTGACATGTGCCCTTTTACCTTTTATTTTGTACCCTTTGGCCTACTTTGAGTACCTTGTGTGTTTTTTATGTATGCTTTCATGTATCTGTCATGGCCATGACACTTGTCTCTATCTTATTACACGCTCTAGTTTTAGATTCCATTAAGGACCTCTTGCATCTCCTTTTCCTCCTTGGATTCCTTGATGGGCATCATGCCCTACCCCATAGGTAGTTACTTAGTATATTTATCATTTTTTTTGTTCATACACATGTTTACATTTTTATATCTATATTGATAGCCTTGTGAATGATAGATCTAACATACATCATACATTATAAACTTATGCTTAGATTATCTTTCATTTCAATGTCAAGTATGCACATTATGTCAGTTTATTATGTAGATATCATATATGTTCCAGCTAATAGATATCATATAGATCTTTTTCCTTTGAGGATAGTTATTACATAGGTTTAATAACTCCCTTCAAAATAAGGGGCATTCACAAAGGTTTATCACAAAGATTAGGCTATCTGAATGCACTCAAAGTACATTTTTTAGTAAATAAACACATAATACAAAAATCAATTTTAGGAAAACACAATGGGAAATAGTCACATAAAGACCAATTTTAGTTGCACAAAAATTAGTGTAATTAGACATTAGCACCTAAAGTGGGAAACTAACACCATCAGTACTACTATCTAGATATGTCACTACTATTCAGTAGTCTTAGTTTCAAGAAATTCTAGATTGGATAGAAAAGTATAGCAAGTTTGCATAGGTTTAGTAATATATTACTATTCTTGCTCAGTTTATCACATATTCAGACTAGTTTACTCACATTGGGGGTATCATGCATGACAAGATCATTCATGTTTCAATTTTAGATACAAATTATTACAACTCAATCTATAGTCCATATACATAGATATCTAATTTTGGGGCATCATGCACATCATGATCATTCTTATTTTAGTTTTAGATACTCAGATGTAGAATATTAAAACTCAATCCAAATTCATATGCACAAATATTAGATTTGGGGGCATGTGTGCAACACATTATTTCCATATGCTCACTTTTACTCTAATTGATTAGATGGAATGGAAAACTTCATGTCATTATTTATTTTATTAATCTAGACACCATTTCCCCAACATAATCCATATTGATGCCTTGATTCATCTATAATAGTTGACATTCTCGAGTGGCCTAGAGTCATCTTACATATCGAATGGCCCAAAGCTATATTACATTCATGAGTGGCCCATAGATATTTTACATTTCAAAGTTTTTGAGTAGCTAGATCCATCTTACATATTTTTAGTTACATCAAAAAGTTTCATTTTTAGATGCATCTACTACACATGGGTAGGCAATGATGGATTCATAGTCTACTTGAGTTCTTGAGACACCTACATGAGAGGGTTAGACACACCATCAGTTCAATACAAGCTATTCATAGCTCATGATCAACCAAGAAAGGATGGAAAATTATGGAGTTGAAAATAGATTAAGTTATTGAGCTAGCCACACATGGGGATTAAGAAATCCATTAGTTTAATCCAAGTTAATCATTGATTTGATCATTATCTACATGTACACACATAGGTTTTCACTAATTTTATGCATTGTTTTACATACCTAGTGAGGTGTATTCATTCCTTTCCTCTCTTTTATCTCTTTACTTATTTTTATCTTTTAATTTTGATATACCTTAAGTAAGGACTAGTTTATACATGTTTCATTTACAAGACACACAATGGAGCATGCTTTACACAATTAAATCTAGATTCATAGGCTTTTCCTCTTAGGTAAGTTAAGGTATGCTTCTTTTTCATTTATCCTAGTCATTTCACTTAATTTCATTTATAAAATAAATGGGGGAAATTTAGTCACCTAAAAATTTCACTTGAGTGCTAAGAGTGTTACTTGAGACCACCTATCCATAACTTAGCCCCAAACCTATATCAAGTCCTATTTAGACACTTATCTATCCTTCATGCAAGATACACACATACCTAAACATCTTCAAATTATTTACAAACCATTACTTTAGCATCTTGGTCCCTAGTGGCAAGTTTTACCCTTGGAAACTAGCACCATAACTTGGAAAGTAGTGCCAATGGCACTAATGTCCTAATTGGGGTGCTCTTGTCCTTTTCCCACCTTTTATCACCAATAAATATATTTTCAAATTAGAAACCACCTAGGGTTATCCTATACCTATTTTAATACTTACACAAGCACTAGAATAGTATATACACATGACTTTTATCCCTTTATCCACTACATGGAAAATAAATGAAATAACACAAGCTAACTTATAACAAATTGTGCACAATCAAGGTTATCAATCCTTATTCTACCCTACTTTTACATATAGTCATCTACAACCAACCCAATATTAGAATACACATATTTATATTATCAATATTCACCCAAAGGAATCAAGCTAGCACTTACACCAAACACTTAGGAAAGAGAAATAAATTGGGCTTGATCCCTCCTCAGAGTATTGGTATGTAGAAAACTCTCATCATAGCGGGGTGTTGAGGATGTCCATCCTACCCCACTAATTTCATAATATTCTACTTGTGCCAATTAGATGCACTAAAAACATGGAGATATATGGTTTACATATAAAATTAATCAAAATAGATCACCAATTGGGAATCAAAACTTGTGCACATAGGAACAAGGTTGGTAGACTCCAACATAGGTGCACCTAATATCTTAGAGCAATTCTGCATAAAGGACACAGTGTTAAAGGGAGGACACTAGCACCATTATCATGACTATCTAATCAGTGAAATATTATCCATGAAGGGTTATAACACTTGGATAATATCCATGATACTCAAATCAACTCTTGTCATGGTTTATGGCCTTGATATCTTTCATCTTAGTTAGTTTCTAGTGAAGTATTTGTTTGTATTATTTATTGTTATTTTAGAAAGGTCAAACTAGGTTAATTTTGTTACAAATTATTAGATGCATTTATTGCATATTTATACCCTAATTTACTATTCTCAAACCCCTTTAAAAACCTATGGATTAAACTCCATAACCCTAAAAATTTAAATCACTATGGTCTAGGGGCCAACTATGCTAAGTGATTTGTAATTGACACTACCTATGGAGTAAGGCTAGGAATTTGAGAACATGACTGAACTAGATTGTGAACTATGCTCTAAATGTATAAAGTTGGATGAACTAGCATATGGACTATGGCAGGACCTATTTGAATCCTAATGGATGAGTAAACAAGTGACCCTACTTCTCATGTTGTCTAGGTGTATGAATAGCCTCTAGAACTAATACTGCTCATGGTGTAATAGTGGTAAATATGTTTTTAGACTCTATAAAAAATATTTTAATATATTGACATGTTGAGACTATGTTTTATTATGAATCATGTCTTACAAATATCTTAATTATTTATCAAACTAAAACTATTCTATGATCATTATAATCTCTACCAAATATTTTAATCGATTGTCATACTGAGACTATGCTCTGATCTCTATGATTTTTTACATATATCTTAATTGATTGGTGAATTAGGACTATGTTCTAGTCTATATGATTATTTCAAAATATCTTAATCAATGGTCGAATTGAAACTATGTTTTGATCTTTGTGAACTAGCTTCCATCTCTACTAAATCTATGGTGCATGAGATCTCACATAAGTAGATGTCCTACAAGCCACATGGCTCATACAATGAATAACCAATGGTTCCTTAAAAGGAACATTCTTGGATAACTCAATCATATTAGAGTGTGATCTAGAAGGATATCTCAAAGTCCCCTATGTGAATGCTATAATGCCTCTATCAACACATTGGTCAATAAGATTTCTAAGTGCATAATAATTATTTTCCCAATGTCCATTGATTTTATGATAATTAAAATATGATTTTTTTATTATTATTTTTAAATGATGTTATAGATGATGTTGAGTATAAGGAAGGGTGATCATCCCCCTATCTAGTAATGTTAATAATATATCATGAGGACTATCTCTATTTGAAAATTGTATGGCCCTATTGTTGGTGTCATGTGCTCTATCCATTATAGGAGATGCTCTATAAAGTTGTTAATTTCCTTTGTTGAGTATCATGATTGGTTGTTCCTATTCCACTTTTTCCTTAATCATAGGTGGATTAGGTTCTTGTACCATATTGGATGACTATGATTACAAGAGATATACATCCAAATTTATCTCTAAATGTGTCTAAACTAGTACCAACTTCTTCTCTAATTCCATAACTATGTAATTTAGATGTTATAATGAGTTGAATGTCTCATATAAAAATTTATCTTTAAGAGGAAAAATAAAGCCTCTAGAAAAGATGTATTGTACCTCTAAATTAATTTTTTGTATTAGTTGGTAGATCAACTATTACATACATGATTTGAATCATAGAATGTAATCATTTAATATTTCTAATTTACCCTAGCATAGTGAAGGCAAACTCTCATAAGTGATTCTATGTCCCTTATTCTGAATATAATTCATGAGAAAGACTTCTTCTAACTCATCATATATATGTAGTGAAGCACTAGGGAGTGACTGATGGAACCAATTTAATGCTTCACCCTCTAGATTTTGTGGAAATAACTATAAGAGAATCAAATTGTTAGTGACATGTGTGATAACCTTTATATATGATTTTAGGTGTAAATATGGATCTCCATGTCCATTAAACTTTGGCAATGTTGGTATATGAAATTTTGGTGGTAAATTTTTACTAAATATTATATGTGGGATAGGATTTCCATGGGTGGCATTAGAATCAACCTGAGAGTAGCATGCTTTATTTTATAAAGTGAGATAGTGTACTTTTTCTTGTAAAAGAACCATGGAAAAACATCAATAATATTACCTCTTGTGAAGGTATATTAGCATCATCAATATTTTCATATAATTCTTGAATCTTGTTATTAATTTTAACCATTGGTACACTGCATTAGGGACCATTAGTTTTTATCACGATAATATTTAGAGGGGTGATAGCTTGGACCTGGTGAGAGGTAAATGGGGTATCACCCTCATGGAGGTTAGGATGAGAAATGGGTTCTATTGTAGTAGGGGTTGAGGTAGATTCATTGGTATCTCTTATTTTATTTATTTGTAAATAAGTATCACATGATAATAGACTAGAAGATACATGATTATCATGTGAATGTAGATTATGTAAGTTATTTTTAGTTTATCTGAAGGCATATTATAATTTTAACTATCATTTGATAATCAATCAATTTGAACATGAGATATGGCTGCAGTAGGGAGAAAAATATAAGGTTTAGACTCAATGTCTTCTTTACCAAAATCATAGTAATCATTTTTATTCCAAGGTTCACCAAAATTAGAGTTTAATTCATTTTTAGAAGTATAAGTAGAATAATTATCATTCACATGCTCACTAAGAGAGAGAGAGAGAGAGTAGATGAAGATTTTAAATTTTTACTACTATGAAATATATCATCATGTGTAAGTTCAATGCAATGCATGTATTCACTAACTATGAGTGGAATACATGTATGATCATTTGGAGTCAAGGTTAAAAGTAATAATAATGTTTTCATTTGACAAATTATGACATGTAAGATAATAGTTAGAGATATTTGAATTATCTAAATTTTACATAGAATCATTGTGTTGAACTTAAATTTTAAAAGAAAGTGATAAAAGAACATCATCCACTTTAGTTTATGCATCAGTAAAAGTGAAATATCATTTGTACATGCTTTTTCAAATTTAATTTAGAAGGGTAAAGAATGTGCATTTTGATTTTCCATTCTAGGAACATCATGTATAATGTTACTTGAACTATGTAAAGGTAAATTGATTTTATTATTCGTATATTTATTTAATCTAAATAAGGATGTAGTAAAAGTGGTTGAAAATATAGGATCACATTGAAACAAATCACTACCAAAAAGGGGTTCTTTTAGCCTTATATTTTTAGTTTGATTTTGAGAAGTAGGAGAAGAGAGAGGAGAAAGAGAAGAAGATGCATCTAATTTATTCTCAGTAATGCTTTCCTTATCATGCTCATATTAATCATCATATCCATCATTAAAAAAATGATCATCATCAATATAAATGAAATCATGTTCATTATAATGTGCTAGTGTGCAATCTTGAAAATTTATCTATTCATTTATATAATTATGTTAAAATTTTAGAAATTGATCAACTAGGTGAGGGGCAAGAGGTTTCTTGGAATTCATTTTAAACTTGACAAAAAAGAGAATGTGAAGAATGAACAATAATCATATAATATTAAGAATATAATCCAACATAAATATATTAAAAATATGCTAAATATTTAGCCTAATGTGTAAGAAAAATTATAATTTTTTTAAAACCCTAAGGGCTAATTTATTGAGTGTATGAGGACCAGGTATGCATATTTAGGGTTTGGAGGGTTTTTGATAAAATTTTGAAATATTTAAAAAATGAAACTATAATAGATAATTGATATGGATCAATTAGGTTATGCAAAAAATATGAAAAATTAGAAGTTAATAAACCTTAATTCATTACATAGAAATGGAGAAGGAAAACCTTAAGATGTAACTAGGTTTTAAATTAGTATTAAAAGTAAGTTAGGTTCACGAAATGAATTAACTTTTTAGGGTTATAGATTATAAGCCTTAGGTTTTCAAAAGGAATAATTATAGTGAATCAGGTAGTAAATAAGAAATAAATATAGCCATTGATTTGTAACAGAAGTGACCTAATTTCACCTTTCTAAAAATAAAAATAAATGATGCAAATAGTTACTTAGCTAGAAATTGTTTGAGATGAAAGATATAGAGGCTAAAAACTAGGACAAGAGTTTATCTAAGTGTTATAGATAGGATCCAAGTGTTAGAACCCTTCCTAAATAGTGGCACCCTAACTAGACAATAGTTCTAATGGTTTTAGTGTCCTTATTTGGTGTTAGTTTCCTCTATGCATAACTACTCTAAGATTTTGGGTGCACCTATGTTGGAGTCTACCAATCCTATTCTTATGAAAACAAGTTTTGATTCCTTGTCGGTGAACTATTTTGACTAATTTTGTATGTAAACCCTAGACCTTCATGTTTTAAGGTATAAAATTGGCACAAGTAAAAAAGTGTGATGTTAGTGGGGTAGGTTCAACATCCTCAACACCCTAATATAATGAGATTTACCTATATATTAATACTACAAGGAGGTATCAAGATCAATATAGTTATCCCCACCTAAGTGCTAGTGTAAGTGTCAATGAAGCTAGTATGAATGTCAGTTTGAGTGCTTTGACTGATGTTGAAGCCTATAAATCTATGTATTTTGAGCTTGGGGTGGTTTTATATAACTATATGTAAAATTAGGGAAAAATAAGGATTGATAACCTTGATTATACGCAACTTGTGAGCTAGTTTGTGTTATTCGCATCTGATTTCCATCTAGTGAGTAAAATGCTAAAAATCATGTATTAATGTTTTAGTGCTTATGTAGGTATTATAAGAGGTATAGATTGATCTTAGGTGTTTGTTGATTCAAAAAGATATATGTTGGTGATAAAAAGTGGGAAAATTACAATAACACCTAAACTAGGACACTAGCACCATTGGCGCTACCATCTAAGTTATGGTGATAGTGTCTAGGTGGCATAACCTAAGGCACTATAGGATAAGATGATAAAGTGAGGGTTTAAGACTACTTTAATGATGTTTATGGATTCATGTGTCCTACAAAAAGGCTAGATATGAGTCTAAATAGGCCCTAAGATAGGTTTGGGGCTAAACTATGGGTAGGTGGTTTCAAGTAACACTCTAATCACTCATGTGACATTTTAAATGAATACACTCTCACACTAATTTTTTGATGCCATGAGGGAACTCATGCATCTCCCCTTCCTCCTTGGGTGCCTTGATGGATATCATTTTCCATCCCTATAGGTAGTTACTCAAATTATATCTAGATTTATTGTTCATATACACACTTACAATTTTATATTTATCTTGACAACCTTGTGAATGCTAGATCTAACTTACATGACACATTATTAATTTATGATTAGTTTATTTTACATTTTTATGCCATTTATACACATTATATTGGTTTATCATTCAAACATCATATATTTTCAAGTTTAACACATAGGTTACATAGATTTTCTTTTGAGAATAATTATTATATGGGTTCAACAACTCCCCTCAAAAGAGGGGCATTCATAGAGGTTTGTCACAAATATCAGGCCATCTAAGTGAACTCAAAATACAATTTTTAGCATCTAGACATTTTTTACAAAGCATAAAATTAGGAAAACATAGTTAAGAGTATTCATACATAGATATGCTCATTTTAACACTAGTTGATCATATGGAATGGTAAACTCCGTGTCATTCTCCACATTTTTAATACATAAACCATTTATACCATTTTTTTAGCAAATTTATGCCTTACTCCATCTACAATATATGAAATTATTGATTAATCCATGAGCTACATACCTGAGTGCCTGAGAGGCCCCTAAGCTGTTTTTCATTTCAAAGTTTTTAAGTGGCCCCAAGGCCATCCTACATAGTTTTAGTTACATTACACATCTCTAGTTACATTACATAGTTTTAATATAGATGCATCTACTACACATGGGTAGGAAATGATGGATTCATAGCCTAAATGAGTTCTTGAGCCACCTACATAAGAGGGTTAAACAAACCATAAATCTAATACAAGATATTCATAGTTCGTGATCCACTAAGCAGGGTGGGCAAAGATGGATTCAAAATCAAATTAAGTTTTTTGATGCACCCCTACTTGGGGATTGAGCAATCCATCAACTCATTTCAAATTATTCATCATTGATCACCATCTACACACATAATATATCACTAATTTTTAACATTGGTTCACATACCCAATAAGACATATTCATTACTTTCCTCTTTATCATATCTATTTACTCAATCTTATATTTTATTTTCATATTCCTTAAGTAAGGATTGATTCATTCATGTTTCATTTAAAAGATACAAAATGGAGCATGATTCATGAAATCAGACCTAGATTCATGGGCTTCACCTCATATATAAGTCTATATACATATATTTTTCCTTTATCCTAGTCATTTAGCTTTAATGTATTTATAGACTAAGGGGGGGTCAAATGTAGTCATATAAAATGCCACTTGAGTTCAATGAGTGTAATTTAAGACCACCCTATCCCTAGCTTAGCCCCAAACCTATATTATAACCTATTTCAATCCTTATATATTTTTTATGTGGGTCTAACCCATCCCCATATATACCAAGAGCAACTCTAAACCATCTCCTAGGCATTCAGGCACCTAGTGTACTAGACTTTACCATATGGACACTAGTGCACCATGCTAGTAACCAAGGGACCATGCTATTATTACTTCACTCTTTTGTCCTCTAATGAACATATTTATACTTATTAAGACACCTTAGGGTAGACCTAGACTTATTCCATATCTTGACCATCACCAAATTAGTATATATACACCATTTTTGTCCCTTTACTCACTAGATGGAAATCAGATGTAAATACTCATGAACAAACTTAGAAATATTTGTGAAAATTAAGGTCATTATTTCCTATTCAAATTTACTACATATAGCCATCTACAACATTCCTAATCTTAGATTAATCAGATATCCAATCGTAGGCATAATTAAAACACTCAAGCCAAAACTCATACTAGCATTCACTTTCACTTGCATCAAACACTTAAGTGGGAGAACTACATCTAGCTTGATCCCCTCTTGAGGTATTTTTATGTAGGTAACTCTCAAACTAATGAGGTATTAGGATCATGTACTTCTTATCTAGCTAATATTACACTTTTTCTTCTTGTGTTCCTTAAGTACCCTAACAACATTGAGATCTATGGTTTTATTCTCAAATCAGTTAAAAAGGTCTCACGTAGTGAATCAGGGTTCATCCTCACAAGTGCATGTATCTTAGACTCGAGTGAAGTCATATCCAAAAGTTCACAGTCCTTATTTATAGGTAACATTGTCATTCCCCTAAGGACATTAAGATAATGTGCTATTATCTATAAGAATGTGCTACTATCCAATAGGATTTTTGGTTCAAAATTCTAATTTGTGACACTCTCATCAGCCTCTAAACTAGTTTATAGCCTCTAATTCATTCATCTCAGTCAGTTTTTAGCTAAAAAAATACTTGTTTGATTCATTGTTATTATTAAAATAATCAAATTAAGTCAATTATTATAGAAATTAGTGGTTTTATTTATTGCATATTTATTCCCTTATTTTTATATTCTAACACTTTAACAAACTAGGGTTTTACATTTCATGATCCCATTTAAAGGTATATCATACGGTGTGCTTGAATTGAATATCTCAAAGTTTAAATTTTGATCCTTCTATATTCGATACACTTGGTAAGTAAATGGATATTAATGAAATAGTACATGCCTTAGGTAATTAAATTAGTAGTCAATTTGGTTAAATGGATAAATCATCTACTAAATGGATAACAAGGTTGTTAACTGTCTAATCCATTTTAGTTTATCAAGAGATGAGATAAGCTATTAATATCTGTACACATTACTATAAGCATTTAAATTTGGTTGGTTGAATATAAAGTGATGTTTTTTGTTTAATCACTATCATTTGTCAAGATAATAAGTGAGATTGAAGCTTTACCAAATAAATAAGCTATCAAAAGGAAGATATAGAGTGAACAATAAGATTTTAGAATCGTTTAGTCTATGAGGTATGCTTGTACATCTTGGTTATTGACTTTTGAAACTATATTGAAAAAAATAAGTTATTTCAAAATATTTGAAGGTAAAACCATGCTATGTAAAAGACATATGATGTATTTTTTATTTTGAAAATTATTTCATGAGTATGCTCAATTATTGTTTAGGATTATATTCCAGTCATTCCTCAGAATAAGTTGATTTAATGACATACATTATAAATAATGATTGGTATGGTCATTCTTGTTAATGATTTGGTTTCTTTCTTAATATTTTGATAATATTTGATCATAAGAATTTTTGGGTTTTCAAATAATCTTGCATGATAAATAATTTCAATAAAAGATGAGTGTTTCCTAATGTATTTATTTATTCATTCAAAGTATTTTCTGCATGTGAGTTATTTTTGAAGAAATCAATACTGTGTATACTTTATGGGTCAAGCATTCTTTATGATATTTTACATGGAAGATATGAAAAATAGAGATGGGTTGCATTTTATGTACATAGAGAAGAAAGTGTATGCAAGTTTATATAGATTCAT
The DNA here is from genome assembly GCA_037957365.1 of Torreya grandis. NCBI lineage: Eukaryota > Viridiplantae > Streptophyta > Pinopsida > Cupressales > Taxaceae > Torreya > Torreya grandis. Next base: position 2,688,364 of record JARHVA010000633.1, on the reverse strand, counting down.
AATATTATGTGCATATATGAATCGATCATCTCTATCATATCTTTTCTAAAATGATAAAGCATTCAAGTATGAAATATTTTGAATTTTTTTAGTTTGTGGAGAGTTTATGTCAATCTCAGCCAAGTTTTTATACAATGCTTTGTTTTGTGTGAGCATATTAGTTTTTAAAAAAAGATGTGTTGAGTTGTGTGCATTGTTCTCAAGGTTTGGTGAAGAAAGTCTATATTTTTGAAGTTATTTTGAGGAAATAATATTTTTAGGGTTTTAATTTTAAATAAAAATCATCGGTTTTGGATTTTCACAAGTTTATAAATTTGAGTAGATAATTTTTATATTACTAGGTTTTTGATGCATTTGTTTATATTTACGCTAATTTGGTTCAAGTTGATATATTCAACTATATATGGTAATTGGATTGAATGAGGATATTTAATTTTTATATTGATTAATGATTTGATATAAGATAGAAATAGATTTGGTTTATTGGTATATTGCATTGATTAAGTCAAGAAATAAAGTGTATGGGAATTGGTAATTCAAAATAGATTTTGATTTATTTTTGACTTGGATATATGTGGTCAAATAAATATAATATGAAAAGTTATTTTGAACTTATATTCAGAACTATAGTTGGTAGATTGATCACTAATGTGATTAGGTTTGAATATATGATGATTATTCTTTTTAGTTTTAATGAAATCATGAAAATATGACTTTGATATGATATAAATGTTGGTTTATCTTAAGAAGACTTATCTTATGTAGACCATATTTATTTGACATATTTAATTAATTTTCTATGGATAAATTCTTATGTAACTTTTCTTTAGGAGTATTTAAATTTATTTGACTATTAGTATTTATTAAATGTTTGTTGAGGAATAATAAGATATTTATTTGAATGTTGTCAAATGAGTTAAGGGCCCCCACCTGTTAGAAGTGCTATTGGTCTATTATATATCAATTTGATTCATTAGACTTTATTTAAATTTTAATCTTACACATAATAAATCATAAGTTAACTAATTAAATTTTTAAAAATCAATTAAAATTTAAAAACTAACAAAAGTTAGTTGTAACTTGTTTTCTAACTATCTCTAGAGGAGATGACTTTATAATCAGATCAAAGAAACATTACATGAGAGAAACAGATACAGGTGAAGAGCTCTTTGAAGTTTGAAAGTTTTCCAACATTATTTTATTTTTTGTGCAAGCATCTCTGAGATTAAATAACTATTTTTAGATAAACTAAAAAATACATTCTATGATGGTGAAGTAATTCACTTGTTTAGCATAGGTATATCTACATTTTTTATTTATTTCATAAACTGATTATCTAAAGTTTATCAATCTTTAATATCTTTTGATAATTGTAGATATGTAGTCATATAAGCATAAATCCTTGTACCTATCTCGAACAATGATGAATACATCACATTTTAAGAAATTCTCTTGATATTTGAGTGTAAATTATTATCCTTTGAAGGGTGTTTATAATCATAACCATCTTGTTTCTCATTAAAATCATCTTTCATTTACTCTAAGTTGAATTTTTCTCCAAGTCTCACAATTTTTATTTCTAGTTTACCTTTTTATTTTTGTTTAGTTTATCAATTGTTTGTTATGTTAGTTAATCAAATTATTTTATTCTATTATTCTTAGGTTTAGTGTCTTTGTTGTTTCTTATTCTACTAATATGTTTTCTTGTTGTCATAGTTGTAGATTCCTAATTTTATTAATTTCAAATTTTCTATCAATAGTCTTAATTGTTAATTAGTTTTAACTTTTAGATTGGTTTTAGGTTTCCTTTTTTGTTTAGGTGTCTATTTATTTTTTTTAGTTTTTTTAGATTACTTTGATCCTTACAGTGTGAACATATTACATCCTAATTCCTCAATAAGCAAACTATTTGATTATCTATGGATATTTACAGTTGATAAATTAGATTTGGCTATTTTTTACTAAGCTTTGAGATATATATTATTATGGGACAGTAAGATATTACTTAGGATACATGTTTGCATTATTGTGAGTAAGTGTATTTGTTTACATTAAAAACATGTTGATGTGTTATTTCAATTATATTTTATGTTATATTTTATCATGTTCATATGATCTAACTACATGTTTGTTGTGAGGATGATGCAGGAGAACTCATCCCCTAAAGCATGATAGAGGGAGAGCATCATCGAAGAGGGTAATATATATGGAGATATCACAAGATGACATAGAAACTAATGAGAACCCTACACACACCACAATAGTTATCACAAATTATAAATTCATAATGAAATGGGTAACCTATTATGTTTATTTTTGCTTGCATTAAATAGCTAATTTTCATGGTTTACTAGCATACTTTAATGGTTGTGTGAATTTCATTTAGTGTGTTTTACGTATAAACATTAATACCTTTAGAATGTGTTTTGCATAAATTCAAGGTTAGTAATTAATGGATTTATTATTAACCCATCATGGCATCTGGAGATGCTAATTAAAGTACTAAAATTACAGATGCTAAAATGAAATAAAAAAATCAAAATTAGGAATAAAATGGAAAAGAGAAAAGTTTTAAATTTAGAGGAAAAGAAAAAAGATAAAATCCTAACATAAAAATAAATAAAAGGAAAAGATAGCCTTAAAATACAAAAAAATAACACAAAAATAAAAGAAAAAAAAGAAAAGAGAAAGCTTCTAAAAGGAAGACTATGCCTACTTATAGGGGGACATTTGAAAAAAAATTTATCATAAGTGTCTCGAATCAGATTTGAAAGGAGTTTAATAAGGCATATCATAGAAGGAGAAAAGGTGTATTGGAGGAGAAGGTAATCAGCAAGCATAGACAAATGAAGATAAAATATTTAGGCTACCAGGTAGGCACTTTAGCCATGATGGAAAACCTTATCTTTTGCTTTATAAATATATTGATTGTGAATTAAATTTGGTATATGATATTGATTGGGTATCTTAGTTAATTTGAGAAAAAGTTAAAAACTCTACCTAGCCATGTATAGGCATCGACCCACTCCCACCTTTCCTGTAAAAAAAAAAGCTATAAATTTATGTTTACTCAATCGCAATGACTGGATATCACCAAAAAATATCTGACAAATATCTAAGGGTGGATTATACTATTCAGATTGACTCATCTAAAAAGGACCTTATATACAGATTAATGGTAATTAATGATGATTATTGAGCTTTTTATAATTACCTTACCTATATTGATATTATGTAATAAATGGCATACTATTGAATTAAGCTTTGATTTAGTTTGAATAGGGAGAATTAAACAAATAATACAATGAATCAATTTATAGATATTAATTACAAGCATGTATTAAAAATTTGAAAGGTAAACCTGGGTATGTTTATAGTATGATCTAGACACCATTTCCTAATATTTAGATCTAGTTATATTTAATGTAAAATTAGAGTGATATATGTTTACTTCATACATTCATTTTTATAATGTAGTGATGGAATCATTATTCATTATAGTAAGAATAATTATTATAAAGTGGCATCATTATTCGTATTTAAATAGCTATTGTAATTAATTGAGTTGCTATATATATAATTGATTCACAACCTTTAGTATGAGCCATTGTGTATTTCAACTACATGGTATATATGATGATGATTATATATATATATATATATATAAAATTGAATCTATATTAATATTGTATATTCTCATATGTGTGTATCTTTGAATTATACTCATGATAACAATGCATTATGAAATTTGACTCTATATATATTATGAATAAGTTTCTCTTGATAATAACATATATACCTTATTATACTCAGATCACAATCCCCATTTATTGGGTTACTAATTATAATTGAAATATATGCTATAGTAAGGTTATTCATTATAATTTTTAATGTTTCAATGAATTGCTCTTGATACACATTATATATATATATATATATATATATATATATATATATATATATATATATATATATATATATATATAATGTGTATCAAGAGCAATTCATTGAAACATTAAAAATTATAATTAATAACCTTATATATATATATATATATATATATATATATATGAATTAATTGCTTATGTTATAAATTTATAGACCATATAATATATAAAATTATAGAGTCATTGTACTTTTTTCTTCCCTATAGTCAATAAAAGTATAATTAATTAAGTTGAGTGATTTTACGGTCCATACACTAGCTAAATATTGAGCAATAGCTAAAACTATAGAATTTATAGTAGTTTGTTCAATACATAAGTCTTGGATGAGACATTGCCATATGTAGAAGTGCATCTCTTCCTATTTGAATAATTTAGCAATATTTTGGTGGCTTTAAGAAAAATAAAAATATTGAAACCTTAGTTGTGATCTGATGTAGTAAGGCAAATAATGTGTATGTATGTTATAATGCCATTGAAAATTTCCTGCTTGTGTTTATCATCAGTCTATTTTCTGTATTATACCTTTTAATGCATTTATTTTATTAGGCTAGGTGAAATATAAATGCAACATGCTTTCTAAATGTACAAGTGAACCTTAAAATGAACGATGACCTTTATATCTTAAAATTTACATTATAATTAAAAATCATGCTTCATTTCATCATGTTGAATCATACTATAGGTGCCTAGCGGTCTATCGAATGGAAAATAGGTTGTTGAAAAATACATGATAATAGAATGTAAAACATACACTACTTGAGCATATTCATGTGTAGGGCATCCTAAAAGTTGTCTATAATATAGAATAAACAATAGATATATAACTGAACATGTTAAGTCTAATTAGAGGTTGAATGTCTTCACCACTATGAACATTTCTACATATCGATATACATAATCACCATCACATGATTTAGAGTACATATGAACTCAATGAAATGGATTATATCTATCTATATATATATATATATATATATATATATATATATATATATATATATATATATAGTTATGTATCAACTAAATGCATTATTCAATAGTTCTATTGTCTGAATATGTGGACTATAGCTATTTCATAGATTGTACTATGATACTTGTAACATTGTCATTACTCTTTTGAATAGGAAAGGGGTATATTGATCATTAAAATCATAATGAGTCATTATCTATAATTCTAGATGACTATTACATTATTTATGAATTATTTGGTTGTGTATTTGAAAATAGTCTCCTAGAAGAGTAATAATTGTTGAATTATGTTCATACAAGGTATAACTTGGTTGTGTGTTATCTACACTCTCCATAAAATATATGACTGACTAATAGTCTATATATATTCAACATTGAATACTTGTGTGTGGTACATTATATGAGAGTGTTACTAATTACAAGTGTTTAAATATTTATAACATATAATAGTGCATGATGATGTGTGCCTAGGAGTTGTGTTTTTTTTAAGGCTAGTATAACAGCTTAAATGTGGGGTATACTTGGGTGGTATAATTAATATTTTTTGGATTATTATTTATTATTGTGGGTTAGTTGTTTTTTTGATCCAAGAATTTAACTCAAAGGAAGAGGTTAGTATAGAGTTAGTCTCAAAAAAAAAAATGAAAAATGAACTCACTAACAATCTAGCATCCTTTAGGCTTGATCATGGGGGGAGAATTATGAATAAACCAAATGAGAACTCAACAAAACATGGAAGGAAATGAGAAATATAAACATAAAAACACAAATTCCTTACCAAATCCTTGATATCTCCAAATGGTAATTCGATTGGGTTGCTCAAATTATGCATAAGTATTTATCAATGACATATGGCTAACATCATCTACTCTATGCACCATTATTTATTTCTTGGCTTGATTGATGTCTTGACTGATTCAATGGCTTGATGGATTTGGCTCAATTTTGGCATTATAAGACTAGGATTTTAACTTCATGAATATATTCCTTCATTATAAATCTACTTTGATTGAGATGTCTAAATGAAGAGCTCTAGGTTTTCTTTTATAGGATTTTAAATCCTTTGGAATGGGTTAAATCTGACAATTGTTGAGTTTAATAACCTTGGTTGAGTTTAGCAAATTTATAGGATATTCTTTTAGATATTTTCCAAAAGTGAAAACTCACAAAGGTAATGAGTGTGTTCTAGGATGTTTTAAGATGCTCTTGAATTTCCTTTTTAGTAATTGATTTAATTGATTGATTAGCTCATGGGTGAACTTAATGAGGATATAAAATTGATTTAACTTGCTAGTTGATTTTGATTAGGGTGTGAAACTTAATTAATTCTTTTTAGGCATTTGGTCATTTGTTTGATTTTGATTAATTCAATGTGTGTATTTGCCTTGTTTAATTGATGTAATACAAGGTTATGAAGTTAAATTTGAGACTAATAGAAATTCTTAAGTTAAATGTTTGATGATTGGTAAGAGTTAGTGTAATAGTCTAATGCAAAGCCATTGGTGGTCAGTTTTATATGTCTATATTTTGCCCCTATTTGGGAAGATGTTATAAGTTGTAAGCATAGTGACATATTTTCAAAGAATAAAATGGTTTTTTATGCTTATGACTACAATGGTAATGATTAAATTATAGCTTCAAAAAATGGTCCCTCAAAATAAAGAAGAAAAATGAGGGGACCAAACAAATGAATATGATGGGGTGATAATATAATGATTCACCTAAAGTTGGGCAAAATCATTTATAAATGCAAGTGGGATGGTGTACAATGATTTTCCCAAAGGTGGTTATAAGCATTGTACCTTGATAATGGAAACATGGTATGATAACATAATGATTTGCCCCAACAGGCAATATAATCATTAATAAGATGGAGATACCTCATTTAAGATAGACAAACAAGAAAGTAAATTGGTGATAACACAATGATTTACCCAGTGGGTGATATAATCATTGAGAATACACATGGGATGGTGTACAATTCTGATGTAGTATCTCCTGATTATGAAAAATGTGGTTGATGGCTGATGAGTGATAAATTGATACAGAGGATAAAGATGAATTGGGATAACCTACTAGTAGGGATATTCTCATTCAAACTAATAAAGGTTGCAATTCTTTCATTGCTTAATTACTCTATTTGGGATATGATTTGGATTGGATTGGGATTTGTGCTGATGCCAAAGTCAAGGATATGGTGATGTTGAATTGATGTTATAGACCTCATAGAATCAATTTTTGTTATAACATTTGATGGTAGGCCTCATGATAAAATACCGTGGGGTCTAGGCCAAAATATGCAGAAGGACTGACTCCTGATATCTAATACTCAATGGAAAATAATTGCACTACTAATAAAAACCATGATGATAATGTAGATGTTTGAATATGGATAGATTTAAGAATAGTGTGCAAGGAATCATCCAATGAACAAACATAGACTAAATCAAGGCCATAGTTATGAAAGAAAACAAATAGGCACACAAACAAAACAAACAAATAAAGAAATAAACAAGTGTTAGTTTCCTATGTTAGTATAAATAACATGATGAACATTTCACCTAGAAAATAGGCAACAACTAAACAAAAAAATAAGATGGGGGAATAGAAGAAAATGAAAAGGATGGTCAAGTTATCTCCATATGTGCTAAGCAAGTGGACATTGGCTACATAGTTCCATGGATGTAATATGAAAATAAGCTTTAGGCCAAATGTAGTTCTCTCAGGAAATAGGAAAAAAATGATAACTAATGAAAAATAAATAGAATCTATGTGATAGAATAAATAGGAATGGTCTTGAAAAATGGCAAGTGTGTGGGAGAAAGGGACAAAAAGGATGGGGAAATTAAGAAACAAGTGATTTGATTGTGACTTAGTAAGGTTTCCCAGAATCCTTAATGTAAAGAAGTGGTTAATGTTTTTAGTTTTTGCAAATGATTTTACAATTGTTTTTGGAAATTTTTAATATCTCAACTCAATTGAGAATGACAAGATATTAAAGGGTTCAAGCTCACAAAATGATGAAAGTATTAATTAGGTTGGTCTTAAAATGGCAAGATCATGGCTTAGGTTTCTTTTAAAATGGCGAGAGCATGGCTTAGGGTACTCACAAAATGATGAGAGCATGGATAAAGTTGCTCACAAAATAGTGAGAGTGTGGCTAAAGGGGGACTAAGCTGACCTTAACATGAATCAAAAGTGACCCACATAGTCTCAAAATGGTTTTATTTCATAGTAGTTCACCTCATAGTGGAGGAATCTGACTAGTGTAGTAGCTAATTCAAATAAAATAGGCACAATTGGTATGATGACATAGTATGACATATGAATGGCTAGGTGATACGTCAAAGCACAATAAACAGATGTTACCCCTAGTTTTCCCATAGGTAGTTATAGTTAGGATACAACTAATTGATCAATGATACTAATTTTACCCCAATAGGTTATATATTTAATATTAAGACTGGTGAACATTGATTTTCCCTAGCAGGAAATATAATTAGGTTCACATAAATAAACTTGATAAGGGAATAAGAAACAAAGGATATAATTGCCAAAACTTCTATCATACTACTCCAAAATACTTCCTCTATTTGAAATTCTTGAAATAACTACTGAAATTGATCTAATTTTGTATGTTAAAAATGTGAAACCAATAGATGAACCAAGGTCAAATGAGCTAGGTTGATAGGATTCAAAACATGTTTGGTCAAGTAGGAATGGAATGGTTGGATAGTCTAATTGGAATGTCAAAATGAGAAGGATGTTGATTAGATAGTTTGATAATGGTATAAAAAATAATATTGATAATATGGTACAACTTGAAATAGTCCTTACAGATAATACATAAAGTTACTCATATATAGTACTACTTGAGGTGAATAATGTTCATCGACTCATCAAGTTCATTGTTGTTTGGTGTGGCAATCTTGTATGCTCTAGTGCCATAGTCTATAGTGATGATGAAAGGACCAACCTAGTTGGGTTTGAACTTTCCTTTATGCTTATTTTTGGTTGTGGTATTATTTTGCTTCTCTTTTAGGACAAGATCACCAAGTTTAAATGTTCTATATTTTACATGCCAATTGTATTGACCTCAAATTCGGTTCTAATAGGCCTACATATTATTTATGCTCATCCATGTAATTCTCATCAAGTAAGTATAGATCTTGTAGGTGAGCTACTCGATAGTCATTATCATTGGGAACATGCTTGAAAGATATGCATAATGAAGGAAACTCGACCTCAATAGGAAGTATAACTTCAGTGCCATAAATAAGTGAGTATAGAGTGGCACCTATGGGTTTGCAATGATTGGTATGATATTACCAAAGAGTATAGAATATCTAAAGGTGCCAATCATGATTGGAATCATTGACAATCTTTTTGAGAATGTTGATAATGGTTTTTCTTGATGCTTCAGCCTGGCCATTACCTTGAGGGTAATATGCCATTGAAAAGTGTTATGTGATCTTGTATACATCACATAGCTTTTCAACATCCTTGTTATTAAATGATCCTCCATTATCATATATAATGTCATAATGGATACCATAGTGGCAGATGAGATGGTTAAAGATGAATTTAGAATTTGATTTCTATTTACGTGAGGGGTATAGCTTCGACCCACTTAGTGAAATAATTGGTGGCAGTGAGAGTGTGTTTATGGCCATATGATGAGGTGGGGATTATCTTCCTAATGAGGTCAAGGCCCCATGTAGAAAATTTCCATGGTGTTAGCATTATTTTTCAGGTCTTGGTGGGTGCATGAATCAAACTAGCATGCCATTGACACTTGTCACATTACTTGACATATGCAGTTGTATTTGCATCCATTATCAGCCAATAATAACTAGCATGTAAGATCTTTTTGGATAAGACTGCCCCACTAGTGTGGGCTCCACATACTCCATGAAATTTCCATAATGCTAGTATATATTCTACCAAAGGTAAACAATGAAGTAGAGTTCCATCAAAACTACAATGGTATAGGGTTGGTCTGAGTAGGGTGTAACATTGGGCATTGTTGATGAAAGATTTGGTTTATTTTTGGGATAAGTTTGGTGGGAGGATTTTCTCATGTTAATAGGCATATAGGTATGAGTACCAATTAGATTTGTGACCAATAATATCATATATTATTGCAATAATTAGATGTTCATGAGCTAGTGGTGTTAGATTTTCTACAAAAAAATGATACTTGCTAGAATTGTCTACATGATGAATAAATGATCCAATAGTAGCCATAGAATCTATTGTTATATTAATCACTCTTGGTATATGCTCAAATTAAATATTGACAATCTATTACTTAAGAGTTTCAACCATTACCTTGTATGGAACCAACTTATCATCTTTAGTTTGGAAATGGTCTTTAACCTGATTGATGATTAACTAAGAATGACCATAAACTATTAGATGACATATGTTCCATTATACCACCTATCAAATACCTATGATGATTGATTCATATTCAGCCATGTTATTGGTATAAGGAAAGATGATTCTAAGTGACTTGGGGATTAGATCCCATTGAGGTGTTATGAATAACAGGCCTTCCCCTGATCCATGTGCATTGAATGATCCATCAAAATACAACTTCTAGTGCTTCTCCTCAATAGGTGTTTCAATGATGGTCATGATGTATTTATCAATAAATTGGAATGTTAATGGCTTTGTGTCTTCAAGATGTGCTTTAGCAAGTTGACCTACAAGAACTTACCCCTTGATTGCTTTCTATTTTACATACTCTATCTCAAAATCACTGAGTAACATGATCCATTTAGCCATACAACCTTGCAAAGCTATTTTTGATAGTAGATACTTAAGTGGATCTACTTTAGAAATAACCATGGTCTTATTGTTCAACATATAGTGCCACAGTTTCTAAGATATAAAGACCATAGCGAGACAAGCTTTTTTGATGGGTGTATAGTTATGCTCATATGCAACTTGTGTACAACATAGATAGTACACTTCATGCTTTTTTCCATTGTCATTGTGTTGAGATAGAAGTGACCCTAGATCATTATCATTATCTAAAATATATAACAAGAATGGTTTCCCTAGTGTCAGATGTAATAAAATTGAGGGATTCCTGAGATAGTCCTTTAGCTTCTGAAAAGCCTTTTGAAAATCATTATCCCAGTGAAAGATGACACCTTTCTTTAGTAGGTGTGTAAATGGATGGCACTTGTCTACCAATTAAGATATGAAGTGTCAAATGGATTGGATCTTGCCCTAAAAACTACAAAGCTACTTTAGATTGGTCAGTGGTGGCTTCTCTGTTATAGCTCTTACTTTACATGAATTGAGTTCAATGCCCCTATGAGACATGATGAAGCCTAATAATTTTCCCAATGTAAATCCAAACACACACTTCTTGGTGTTGAGCTTGACTTTGTATTCTCATAGTCACTCAAATATCCTCTTAAATGTTGTTGCATAGTCAGCCCTAGTTTTGAATTTACCTAGTATGTCATTGACTTAGTCTTAAATAATATCATGCATCATATCATGAAATATGACTATTATAGCTCTTTGATAAGTGGCCCCTACATTATTAAGGACAAATGACAAGACTTGATAATAGAATGTTCCCCACAAAGTGGTGAACATTGTTTTGTGTTGGTCTTTTATTTTTATTCTAATTTGATTATAACCTGAGAAGTCATCTATTAGTGAAAGCATCTCGTAACCCATTGTAAAGTCGACTATAATGTTAATGTTAGGTAGAGGAGATTCATCCTTAGGGCATGCTTTTTTAATGTCTCAAAAATCAATATAGATTTTGATTCCATCTAGTTTCTTGCTGATAGGTACTATGTTGGAAATCTATTTAAAGTAGTCAATTGGTCTCATACATCTTGCTTCTAAGAGTTTCTCCAACTCTTTCTTCATTAATACAGTAAGTGAGGATGTATCTTGTGCATATTTTGTTTTACTAGTTTAGCATTAGGATTGACCATAAGGTGGTATGGAACCAAGGTGAGGTCCAAACCTAGCATGCTAGAATATGCCCATGCAAATATATCTACAAATTCCCTCAAAAGGGTTGTAAAGACTTCATGCTCCTTCTTAGTAAGGGATGCACCTAGCTTTATCCAATTTAGGTCATTTGGGGACCCAATGTTAACCTCTATTTTAGCTTTGACTAGAAGATTTGAGCCATCATCAAGGAGATTTTTTAATGATTTGAACCAATTGACAACATTAGAGTCCTCTGTTAGGACTAGTTTTTCAACAAGATCTCCAAAACATGATGAATTAGAATGTCCTAATGGGAGATCAGGCCATGTGACAAAGACAGTCAAAAATTCTATATGACTTGATCAAAGGCTTCCTACCTTTCAAGATTGAATTTAGACCCATTATCATGTTCATTACTAGCATCCTCTTGAATGATCTGATCAAAAGCTTATTGCTCTTTAGGGCTAAACTCAAATCCATAATTAACATCATTATTATTTTATTGCATGAATTTCTCAAAATATTGATGCTATTCAATACTAAATTTAGACCCATAGATAAGTTCATCGATGGTGGTCTCCTAGTCTATAAAAGAAGAAGGTTGAGCACCCCCATCTAGTGGTACCTAAAATAGGTTTTCACCACTAGATTGGCCTTTATCTTTACTATTTCCTTGGTTAAAAAGTGCCTCAAAGAGGTACTCACTTTGAGACCTTAATGTTTTATTTATTTTATTTTGGCTAAGGGTGTTCAAACATTCTCCAAAATAGGCTTCAAGATCCAATTTGATTGAGAATCTTGATTTATGATCTCCCAACAAAACATTATCCCTAAGGACTAGAAAATCTTAGAATGCTTCATCATTTTAAAATTCATCAATTGGTATGTGTGTCTCTTGTTGGTTCCATTCTATTAGTTGTGGATAATATAATGGTAGGGATTATTATGAATGATTGGGTGATAGGTGAAAATGGTGTGATTATCAAATAGGTTGGTCTAGGCTAAGTCATTGAATAAGCTATGATCAAACTCTATTTCACTATCGAAATCCTCCTTACTAGTCAATGAAGATGGAACACAAGGTATATGGGGTCACCCCCCAGCAGTTTAAATCTAACTCTATAGGGTCCTTTATACTTGGTCATAGAAATAGGTTCCAACATTCCCTCTAAATTTAGCCTGAGACCCCTTCCTTCATAATCTTGATTTTCCATGATGTGATTGGGAACAGAATACTTGGGGATCTTGTAAAAATTAGCCAAATTGTCATTATACAACCATGACTCATCTCCTTTGAGAGGGTCTTATTATAGGGTAGAAGCTAGTATGAAAATGGTTGGTCTTGGATTATGAACATGTCCTTTACCCTTTCTTTGTCAATGCATGCATGACATAGTTTTAGATCTTCCAAAGGCTTTTGGGTTTTGAGGAAGCTTTGTGATATGAAAGGTATCATGAGTCAAGTATTATCTTGGGCCATTATCCAAGATGGTAAAATGATTGGATACTTCAAGAGGTGACATGTGATTGAGAGAATCAAAGGTATTAGGATCAATGTAATTGTCCTATATAAATTTGAGGAGTATTACCTTCCCCTTATCCTACTTATTAGATGGATTCATGTCAAAATGGTAGTTCTAATTTTGGAACTCAACCTCTAGATGTTTATAATGCTCATATAGATGAAAATCTAACAAAATGTTGACCTCCATTCTTGAATGGGAGAACTTGATACATTAGTGCAATGTTGATGGGACTACATGAATCTTATGTAACCAAGGCCTACCCAAAAGCATATTTTATGACAAATTAAGATCTAACACATGGAAAGGGGTATCATGAGTCAAGGCCCAATGATAACTAGCAAGCTAATGTTGCCCTATGATTCATGATCTTGAATGTCATATGATTTGATGGTGATTGTTTCTTCTTGGAAATCTATCATTGTGTACCCACGAATCTTGATGAGCTTGAGAGACACTATGTTTAGACCTGATCCATTGTCTATAAGTACATGTTTCACTTTGTGCCACATTATATATACTTCAATGTATAATGGATTATTATGTAGTGGGCCAAGAGGTGACATATCACTTTGGTTGAATGTGACTTGCTAGGTTGGAGCTAGGTGTCTAGCCAAATATTGAAATTGGTCAAGGGATATGTCATTCAGAATGGTGGATTGGATAAGGTATTCATTCAATATTTTTTTCTAGATTGTTGATGTGCACAACAAATATAAAATAGAGATTTATGTTGGAATCTTATATAATTGTTCCACTATATCAAATGCCTTTCCTAAATAATATTAAATGGCTTATTCTAAGAATAAATAGTGGGTTGGATGATGGGTGAGGTGGTAGGTGGTTATGTGCCTAGTATGGTAATTTTAGACCACTAACTTGTGATTACATAATCAGGATTAGATACGGGAGTATTATTGATAACCAATGATGGTGGAGGGGGGCTAGATAAGATAACTCTCAGTCACCAATGCACTTGAGTGCAGTCATGGGAAAATGATGAGTTATAAGTATAAGGTCCTAACATGGTAATCCCTACTTATTGGTTCATGTATGTACAGTCCTAACTCAAATAAGGGTTACCAAAATGATTGGATTGGTTTGGTATGACTAGCAATGATCTTGTCTAGTTAAAATTTGGTCTAGGATTGATGGAAATGGTGTTAATGTTACCTCCTAAGATATGATTTACAATTGAGTTATAGTCATGTGCAATGGAAAATATGTTTGTTGGTTGTGGCTACTATTTTGGCCTTGGTTCTGTCCATTATTTTGGCTTTGTTAGTTATACTATTGGTTTTGTTGATTCTACCTTTGTTATTGTTATTGTTGCATAGGTTGATTGTTATGTTGAGAAAATGGGTTCTGATAAATGCCAAGGTTTTGATTGGATGTGTAAGTTCTATTATCCAATGTGATCTTGCCATTCTACAACATATTTTGAATGACATGTCTAATTTGCAAATAGCATTATAAATTATGGCCTTTAACACTATGAAACTCATAGAATTGTTTTGGCTTATACCAGTATGGCATGTATGTACCCTCATGATATTAATATTTTAGAATAAGGTATCTAATTAGGTTAGCTACTATGAGATTTTGAAAGACTGCTTTGATGGGTTCTCCAAGTTTGGTAAAATCACATCGAGTAGGTGGATTTCTCCTTGAAGGAGGTGGGTTTTGCAAAGTCAAAAGGCTACTACGGTTATTGCATTTATTGTGTTGGCCTAAGTTGTGATTTTTGTGCATGTTATGGTCATTGGGTAGGATTAAGATGGAAAAGTGGCACTAGATGAGCAAATGGTGTTTACACCATTTGGACATGGTGTGAATTTGTTACTCCATTCCTAACAACATTCTTGTTGTAGTTAAATTATTTTTTCCTATCATTGTTATTAACTTGTGTTGAATGTAATGCTAATGTTTAGATTGGATGTTGATTCTTAGTCTAATTTTTGTGGCCATTATTCTAATTAGTTGAGTTTAGTTATATGATCCCTTTATTAATAAGGGCTCTTTTAATCACTAAACCTTTGTCGATGATCTCTTTAAATGTATGCACAGATTTCAACTCTAGATAATAGGATAGTTCACTATGTATATTTTTGGTAAACATAGCTGCTAGTTACTTATTTGGTAGAATATGGGTAAAGTTGCTTGCAAGGGCTCTCCATCACTATAGATAACTTATAGAGCTTTCACCTAGTTTTTTCTTTGATTGCATTAAATTGACCAATGAAATATCATGTTTGAGATTGTATGAGAAGTGTTGCATAAATTTATCTGATAGATCATCAAAGTTAGAAATTGAGTTCTTTGGTAGTTTCAAAAACCATTCCAAGGCATGTCCAGCTAAACTCCTTAGAAACAACAATAATATATAGATATCACTATATGCCACTGGCTAACATACAATAAAGAACTCTGTTAGATATG
The DNA here is from genome assembly GCA_037957365.1 of Torreya grandis. Classification (NCBI taxonomy): domain Eukaryota; kingdom Viridiplantae; phylum Streptophyta; class Pinopsida; order Cupressales; family Taxaceae; genus Torreya; species Torreya grandis. The sequence goes on along the minus strand of JARHVA010000633.1, from coordinate 2,672,517 downwards.
CTTTTGAGATCACCTTTCCCCTTGTATTTGCTAAAATTATGTGGCTCATATCTTAGAGGGAATGGAATCTATAATTACTCCATGTTAAAAGGATATGAACACATATCATCTAATTTGAACTTCTTAACCTATTTTCTAGCTTGGATGGTGGCAATTGCATCCTTCATTTTTTATAATTCTTGCTCAAGAATTTTTTTTTGAATATTGGCCTAAGTTAATGGTTAGGCATTCACAAGTGGATGACTTAGACTAGGATATGATGGAAGGATTTGATGCGGTAAGTTGGATTGGATAGGGAATGGTTTAGGAATGTGTAGGCATGGATTAGGGTGCAATTATCAAAATTATACCTATGGTGGTGTGACATTCTGGTTGGGGTTGGATATGCACAATTTATTTTATGAATATTGATGCTAGGATAAAGGGATATAAACATAATGTGCTTATTTTGGTTAAATAAGGACTTGTTGTCAACTATGTGAACCTTGCTATTGAGTGGGAACTTGTGAGCCAAGACCCTATCTTTGAACTTGTGGTACATTCTACACAAAATACAATTACTACTTAGAAGGTACTTGAGTAACATTAGAAAATATTTATTACATGAATACCTACTGAGAAGTGGATGCATGTTAGATATTTGATACCTATCACTGACCAATATGAATATGCTATCCATTAGACATTATTTTATTTTGGACTGGTATATTAGCATGTAAGGGAAGAGATATATTCACTACTACTTGGTGAGGTGGAACATTGGTTACCCCTTATTGAGGTGGTAATGTGTTCAACCTCTATTGCATTGGGATACTTGATTGTACCTATTTTTTTAGAATAATACTCATCATAATTTAGGGAGGAGTAAGATTCAACACATTTTGTTGTAGTGTAGTACTACTTATTGTCAAAGATATTTCCTCTATAATCAGTGTATTAAACATGGTTTCTACTATTTTTTTTACATAAATGGGTATAAACCCTGATTATCTTAACCTTTCAACTCTATTAAAACTTCTATTTGAGGAGATAGATTAATAAGAGATGTATTTGATAAGGCCATATTAGTGAAATTATGTGTTAAATTAAGATATGTCTGGTATGCTTGATGCATTTGATTGAAGTGGTCATCCATGGGACCTCTTTGGGGGATAATCACATGGGGGTTTTGATAAGGTATTGTTACAATGGAATTAGGATTGCTAGAAGATAATTGTTCATGAGTTTGATTGTAAAACATGTTAGAAGGACCTCTTTCTATATTTTGTAAGTTTTCATACCCTACCTTTGTAGTTCTATTGGGATCATACATTAATGCCATTATGATTTGATAAGGTTTTTATTGATTACTTTATACAACCGATGATATTCTAGATAAGTATTAGGCCATTATCTCTTGATTTTGCTCCACATATAGAGGTGTACTAACCAAATAGTTGGCCAAAGGATCTTGGCTTTGTACCCCTAGTTGAATGTTTTGGGGTGGATAAAAATATATTTCCTAAATGACATTGTATTTAGGAGGGTTTTCCACAAATTCCCCTTGTGTGAAAGGATTTCCATATCTTGAATTGTACATAGTTCCACTACATGTATAGTGATCCATGTAAAATTAAATGAAAAATATTTCAAAATAAGAGAAGGGATTAGAGTTCTATAAACTCTAGAAAATTTATGCCTTTTGGAAAGATAAAGGGTTCAAACGTGATCTAGCTTGGTCAAAGGTGGAGCTGAATATCCAAAAAGTCTATGCAAAGACTTGATAAAAATAGTGTAACATCAAATCACAAATATTGAGTGTTTGATACATGCAAAGGTCATGCAAAATAACCTAAGAATAAAACTACTAAACTCTAATGTCGAAATGTGTTCCAAGTAGGTCTAAGCTACTAAAGGGAAAAATTTCTAGGTCTTTTATCCAAATACAAAGTCAAAATTTAGGCTCAAATAGAATATGTGAGGACTAATGGCCAAACAACAACAAAAAATCAAGTTAAAAAAGATGATAGATTAATCTAAAAAACCTAGAATAGTTTAACATAGACAAGGTACATGACTCTAAGCATAAAATGTGATTTGATTGGTATAAGATGTTAAACAAGAGATGTTTGAAGATAAACTGATTTGACCAAAATCAAAGCACAAATAATATAATTTTCTAAATTTGAGTGATGAATTAACCCAAGTTACATAATCCAAAAGAGGAAGATCTGGGTATCAACCCCAAGAATTGAGGTCTAAATTGAAATCAACTAATATTTGAATTTGAACTTGTAATAGTTAATCAAGGACTCAACTAAGGATAAACTATGAATTTCATGACAAAGAGCTAGAAATATTTGAACAACATGACCACACTAATCTAATATTCAATAAGGCTCAAGTGATTGGTTTCAGACAAATGATAATGGAGATGCAATATGAAACAAAATAAGTCTTTTGAAATAAAATGGGTAGCCTAAAAATGTTAGCACTCCCAAAATATGATGTGATAAATGGTTTATGTTTCAAGACTTCAAATGCACAATATTTTGAAATAATTTGGGCAATGTAATGGTTCCCTCCTCAATCAAGCATTACTCACAATGTTTTGACACAAAAAATGAAATGTTTGCTAAGTTAAATCAAAGTATCATATGGACAATGTAAAACCTCCTCAAATAGTGAAGTGATGTGGACTCATGACTCATCAAATGACATGGTTTGAATAATACAATTTTTATTCTTAACACACTAAGCAAAAATGACTAAAATATACTAAGTATAATCATCTAGATCCTAGTAAGGGTATGGTAATTTGGGGTTGACTAAAATTAATTGGTTGTTGATCATTATAGATGGATCCCATGTCTACAAACTTTCACATCAGAAAATAAGAGAAATAACACATCATTTGGGTCCACAACACTTAGCTAGTTGTAAAAATGTCTTTCCTTTTTTACAATCACTACATCCATCACTCACTCAGTGTAGTGCAATGTCCAATGTGCTCATACATTTTAGGCTTATCCCCAATGCTAGGAGAAGGTTTAATCTCTCAAATCTTTGATCCTAGTGGGGTGATCTCAATTTATATACCCCCCATGGAGAGGGGTTGAATATGATGCTAGGATATGAAACCTTGGTTCAAATCTTTCATAAAGAACTCGTGGAAGGTAATGAAGTCCCCCTCATAAGCCAAGATGCAATAAAAGTAAAAAAACAAGAAAAAGATCTTTAAATTTTTTTTTTAGATCACCCAAGCCATGTGGGTCTTTGGGATCCTTAAAAACTTCTCTTTGACACCTTTAGACTAAGGCACTTTGCAATCAAGTTGGAAATTTTGATCATAAAAGTTTCCTAAATGGGATGGATGGGAGAGCATACACTCACAACCCCCTTTTTGCTAAATAAACAATCAATAAACAACTTGCATGAAAATGAACTTAATCAAAAAATCATGTAAACTAATATGATGTTAATTTCATTTTAAGGCACCAAAATGAAATGTGTTGTGAAGTTTGGCCCCTTGGCTTTGATTAGAATCTTGTAAAAACTTGAAAAAGCATCTAAGGTATAAAAAATGAACGAAATTCTTTTTAGATACCTAAAAGATGATGTAAATTTTAAATAAGTTTATACTTGATTAGGTTCTTTGTTATGCACCAATTGAAACATTTTGAATAATTTTTATAACCAATTTGAAATAAATAGCATAAACACAAACTAAGCAAAAAAACAAAACCATGTTTGTTTTAAGCACTTAAGTCCAAATGTGTAAGAGTTAGTAAGTTCATTTTAGATCCAAATTAAAATGTTTGGAATTTGACTAATTATTTTTAAAATATCAAAACAAGATGTGTGATTAGTAAAAAATATGAAATTTTTTCTTCAAATCAACATTTCAATCTGTAAATGTTAGTTTATAACCACCTGCTTAGAAGCACATTTTCAAATGAAACAAACAAAATTGAAAAGTATGCTCTTGAGTTTAGATGACCTGTCGACCCAAAGGTAAAACCAAAAAAGATAAATATGTTATGTTATAAAATGGTTAGAAAAAATTTAAATAAAAAAACTCAAAAAATAACTAAACCTATGAAACATGCAAACAAGTTAGAAGGTTAAAACAAAGAAAACCAAACACATAAATCATTAAAATATGCAGCTAGTATTTTTATCACAAATTTTAAACTATGTATTAGTTTGTCATGAAATTTTTATATATTGTAAAAAACTCTAGGGTGAACCTCTCTAAGAAAATTTTAGGTCAAAAAGGTGAATACAAGAAAGTTATTAGCTCTGTACTAGCCATTTTTACTATAAAATAAAAAATAAAAAGTGAGAGCTATTAAAAGAGTCATAAATTCTAAAATACATATTAGATTTTAATGAAATTTTTAGAGAATTAGGATGAAACCTTTAAAAACAAGATATAAAAATTCAAAAAAATAAATAAATGGATTAAAAATAAGAGCTATTTTAATAGTTATTTTTTTCAAAGATGGGTGCACAATCGTGTCCCACCGAGCATGCCATTTGTGATCTAGAAATTTAACTCAAAGGAGGAGGTTAGTATAGTGTTAGTCTCAAAAATAATGAAAAATGAACTCACTAAAAATATAACATATTTTAGGCCTGATCATGGGGGATCATAATGAATAAATCAAAAGATAACTCAATAAAACATGGAAGGAAATGATAAATATAAACATAAAAACATAAATTCCTTACCAAATATTTGATAGCTCTATATGGTAATTCGATTGGCTTGCTCAGTTTATGCATAAGAAGTCTTCATCAATGACATATAGATAACATCATCTCCTCTATGCACCATTATTGAATGATTGGCTTGATTGATGGCTTGATGGATTTGGTTCAATTTTAACATTATACCACTAGGCTTTTAGCTTCATGAATCTATTCTTACATTATAACTCTACTTTGATTGAGCTCTCTAAATAAAGAGATCTAGGATTTCTTTTATAGTCTTTCAAATCCTTTGAAATGGGTTAAATCTGACAATGGTTGAATTTATTAACCTTGGTTGAGTTTAAAATATTCCTAGGATATTTTTTAGATATTTTCCAAAAGTGACAACTCACAAAGGTAATGAGTTTGTTCTAGGATGTTCTAAGATGCTCTTGAATTTCCTTTTTAGTAATTAATTTAATTGATTTATTAGCTCATGGGTGAACTCAATTAGGATCTAAAATTGATTTAACTTGTTAATTATTTTTAGGCATTTGGTCATTTGTTTGATTTTTATTAATTAAATATGTGTATTTGCCTTGTTTAACTGATTTAATTGGATAAATTAATTTAATGCAATGTTATGAATCCAAATTTGAGACTAATAGCAATTTTTAAGTTAAATGTTCGATGATTGGTAAGAATTGATCTAATAGTCTGATGCAAAACCATTGGTGGCCAATTTTAATATGTCTATAGGTTTTTGTAATTGTAAGTCTAGTTAATCATAATTGTGTTTTTGTACTCATAAATAAATAACTATGATATTATGGGATGTCATAGAGTGAATTGTGTTTGATAGACTAAGTGAATATGTGTTTTTTATTTCTATGAATGGTATGTTTTATGATAGTTAATAGGGATTATGCATGCATACAAACCCTAAAATTTTAATGAATTATATGATATAATATTGTTATTTTCCATGAAAACTATGACTTGCTTTATTATAACTAACTACTTATATAGAATCTTATAGTTTCTATGGACTTATAACTATTTTATTAGACTGGTTGTGGTACTTAGTAGTTATGTTTAAAAAACACTAAAATATGGTAATATGGGTTATCATAGGGTGTATAATGTTTGGAAACTAATTGTGGTAACTATAATATATAGTTAAAATGTGTATTTTACTCAAGTGGTATAAACTCTAATCATTATTTCTAGTATGGGATAGATAATAATGTAAGATTCATTCATACATTTGATGAAATAAATATATGATTTTGACTAATTTTATGTTTATCATGTTATATGATTACTAGTAGGATGTAATCTATGCAAATATTTTGGTTATATTAATTTAACTAATCTCGAATTATTGATACTAAGGAATGAACTAGACTTTACTAGTTTATTGGCATCACAATACCAAATAAATGTAGTATGATCAAGTGGTGTGTATGAATTTTGAACCATATATAGATCATAATTATTTATCATTATTGAATCAAACTATGTTTAGTGAGGTATTATCATTTCATGAGTATGATTTACATGTTTGTGCAATATCTTGTAATAGAATAGGTTTTTTATGATATACTTCATGTTTAGTTTTAGAAATCATACAACATGTAGGTACTTGTTTGTATTTCTAGATTCCTATGCCATAATTATATACTCATCCATGAAAAAAGGGCCATTTCTTGATGGGATTAGTGTAAGGATCATTAGTCTGTGATTGGTATGGAAAAATGCTTGGATGATGCTCTCCCTCCCCACAGTAGTAATTTTTGAAGATGACACTTGAGATTATCATAGATACTAGAGAGTTAGAGGAGCCATGTATATTATTTATGTACATTATATGATTTTGTATCTATTATTAGAAACATTATCATGAAGAGTTGTAATTACTCATTTACTGAGGATGCATAATAGTGGCTATATATTGTATTAGTTATGACTGGCTATTTGTAATTATTGTCTATGTTTTATTATGATGTATTCTTATGATAATATTAATTAGTGATGTATGATTCAATATGCTTCATTTATAGTTAAATATCTTAGAGTATTTTATATGATCACTGGTAAGATTATCGTGGTGTAATCTATTAAAAGTATATGTGTTTAATTTTTTAAAAAAATTGTGTCTATTTATGTTAAACCCAGTGGGGTTGTTATATGTGGGATCAGAGTTATGGCTCAAAATCTAGGACCTAATGAGCCCATTAGGATTTTTGTGTTCTTTTATTCACTAGTGTGAACCTAGTGACATGAAATATTGCACTGGTATTTTATATTTGTAGCGCCTCAATGCAGAACCATGTTACACCATGATTTGAGTTTTGAGACATGGTAGATCCTCCTATATGGTTTGGTGACTATTATAGGTGAGACATTAATGAAACATTGTGTGGAACATTGAATGTGTACCTTAGGATAAATTGTATTCCCTTAGAGTTTTTGAAAGGTTGGTTTATTGAGTGTCTTAATGGTTTTTTATTTTGTGTAATATATTTAGGTAGGTAAGTGTGTAGCATAGTTCATGAGTTGTGATCAAGAAATTCCTACCTTATTTTGACCACCTAGAGTATGATTACATCTTTCTTGGTAATCAAGTTACCTCTACCATTTATGTTCTATGATTTGAGTATTTAATATCATGTGATGCTTCTCACTTAAATATATATGCATTAGTTTTGTGTCTGATATATATTAATCCTAGGAATGGGAAATCTTATAAGACCATTTTGTTTTATTTTATTTTATTAACACCACCTAATGATGTGGAAAATTTCTTTTAGTAGTATATAGATGTCTTGGTTGAGGATTATAGTTTATTAAGAATTGGCTCATGAGTTGTCAACCCATATGTTTATATGGAATGGAAAGAAGTTTCATCTCTATTTGTAAGCATAGAAGTGAGTTGTTACTCTCTCACTCTCCTTTGACATTATTATGAGCCAATGAGAGGATGCATATTTTCATGATGTTGACTTATATTTTTCCTTAAATAAAAATTTATTCTGAAATGTTGTTTTGGAAATTTCAGAATAGTGTATTCTACTTGTTGATATACAAGTTGTAGAAATAGAATAGATTGATTCATCCATGTGTTTATAATTTTCCTTCTAGTTGTGGAAGTGGATTATAGTACAACTCATATAAGATTGGTGATTAGTGATTTGGAAACTTGAGTTACGAGGTTTTCTATTTATCATGTGTGGGCATTATGAGTTTTGTTATTTAGATGTTATTTCTCTACTTCCACTGATGACTTTTTAGAGTTATACTTTCCATTTCTACTTTATCTTAAAATTGTGAAGCTAGACCATGTGGAGTGGCAAACCTTGAATTAATATAAACTCTAGATTAATAATTATAAGTTGTTTATAATTTTTATGTTATGATATACCCCTGATTAGATTGATATTATTTTTATCTTACTTAAAACATGTTTTTTATAAGATATATTTATGTAGCTTCACTAGGATTGAGTAGGGTATAGGATGTGTGAAACATATTGGTAGTCTAAAAGGGTTGAGATAAAATTTTAACTTGTGTGTTAGTTATGTAAGTAAAGATACATTGTCTCGATTATTTATTTTATAAGGTTGTAAAGATGATGTGATCCTTAACCTTTGTACATTATGTTAATTTTAACATTATTTCCTCTTAACTAAGAATATAATACTATAGATTAAGCTACGAAATATGATACTAGTTATGTTTGGCTAGTGACAACTTAATACAATCACAAAATGATTTTATTATTTTTATTGTATGTATGTTGGTACATTTAAAATTATTTAAGCATATAGTATTGCTTTATATGATCTATTAGTATAGAATTGTGATTCATTAAACCTTATGCATATTTTGGGATTATTAAGTCATGGATACCTAAGGGAAGAGTGGTGAATTAGGAATGTGAGATGAGAGTGGATCCTAGTTAGTCTCACATTGACTCACTAGTAACTAAATTTGGATATGATAAGGGTTGATTATCAAATCCATGATTTGATAGATGGACTTGTTCATTTTATTGAGTTTGGATCTAAAAAATAGACTTATCAAATCCAAAAAAATTTAGATGAAATTATCAAATTTAGTCATATGGCCATATGCATGTATATAATTGATAGATATCCCCTAATTTTGAAATGTTGTATACATTGGAAATGTAGTATTTCCAAGTTCTTATTCATCATCACACTTATCTAGAATCTACCTAGAGTATTGATAGTATTAACATGTTTACTTACCTGATGTTATGTGAAGTAGTAATAGTATTAAATTATATACATCACTCTTACCAAGTTCCCTAAATACTTTTCTCCAGAATGAGAAAGAAACTCTCTAGGCTAAAGAGATGTGCAAAGGGGGCTATAAGGTTTTGTGTAACTCTCCATGGCCATTTGTTTTTGTATTTTTTGATGATATCATGTGCTTTTAGGGAAGGTAGTGAAACTTTCACCAAGATATGTATGGCCCTTTGGGGTATTAAAAGTGGTTAGTCGTATAGTTTATAGGTTTGACTTATCGATTCTAGATTTCAGGGTGGTCATGATGGAACCATTAAGAGTAAGTGAAACTTTCAAAATTTGTTTGCATATTAGGAATATGTCATATTATATGGTTTTATGGGACCCATATTTGGAGAATAGTACTATTCAGGAGAACTTAAAAAAATTCCTTAGGAAAATTTCACATTTATTTGCCTAATTTGATATTATATACCATGATATTACTTTGTTGAATAATGTTTTTAATTTAAAACTTTTGTTTGAATAAGATTCATCTAGGATAATGACTAGATTTAGGGGGGAAGGATTTTACATCCCTTAAACTATTGGATTATCCATGGACATGTATAGTTGACAAATTAGATTTGGGTATTTTTGACTAAGCTTTAAGATATATCATATTATGGGACAATAGGATATTACTTAGGATACATGTTCTCATTGTTGTGAGTAAGTTTTAGTGTATGTGTTTAGATCATGAACATGTTGATGTGTTATTTTATTTATGTTTTATATTATATGTTTATCATGTTGATATGATCTAGCTACCTACTTGTTGTGAGGATGACTCATCCCCTAGAGCATGATGGAAGGAAAATATCATCAAAGAGAATTATATATATTGAGATGTTGGAGGACAAAAAAAAATTCATGATAACCTTACACACACCATAGTAGTTAGCACATATTAGAAGTGCATTATGAAATGGGTAACCTACTATGTTTATTTATGCTTGTATTAAATAGCTAATTTTCATGGTTTACTAGCATAGTTTAATGATTTTGTGGATTTCATCTAGTGTATTTCTTATATGAACATTAATGCCTTTAGAATGTGTTTTGTACAAATATGAGGTTAGTAATTAATGGAGTTATTATTAACATATCATGGCATTTGGAGATGCTAAAATGAAATAAATAAAATCAAAATTAGGAATAAAATGGAAAAGAGGAAAGGTTTAAATTTAGAGGAAAAGAAAAAAGATAAAATCCTAGAATATAAATAAATAAAAGGAAAATATAGATTTAAAATACATAAAAATAACATAAAAATAAAAGGAAAAAAAAACCTCTAAAAGGAAGACTACGCCTACTTATAGAAAGGGGTGTTTATGAAAAATAAATTATCATAAGTGTCTCAAATTAGATTTGAAAGGAGCTAAATAAGGCCTAGCATAGAAAGAAAAAATGTATATTGGACAAAGAAATCAATAAGCATAGGAAAACAAGGAGAAGATATTTAGGATACCATGTAGGCACTTTAGCCATGATGGAAAACCTTATCTATTGCTTTATAAATCTATTTATTATGAATTAAATTTGGCATAGGATATTGATTGGGCATCTTAGTTAATTTGAGAAAAATTTAAAAATTATGCCCATACATGCATAGGTGTCAACCCACTCCCACCTTGCCTGTAAAACAAATAAGTATAAATTTATGTTTACTAAATAACAGTGACTAGATATCACCAAAAATATTTAACAAATATCTAAGGGTGGATTATACTATTCAGATTGACTCATCTAAAAAGGACCATATACATAGAATAATGGTAATTAATGATGATTATAAATCTTTTTATAATTACCTTGCCTGTATCAATATTATGTAATAAATAGTATACTATTGAATTAAGATTTGATTTAGTTTAAGTAGGGTGACTTAAACAAATAATACAATGAATCATTTTGTAGATATTAATACCAAGTATGTATTAAAATTTAGAAAGGCAAACCTGGGTATGTTTATAGTATTATCTAGATGCCATTTCCTAATATTTAGATCTAGCTATATATAATGTAAAATACTAATTGGATTGATCTATTTTTCATTCATACATTGGCTTTTATAATGTAGTGATAGCATCATTATTCATTACAGTACGAAAAATTATTATAAAATGGCATCATTGTTCATATTTAAATAGCCTTTGTAATGAATTGAGTTATATATATATATATATATATATATATATATATATATATATATATATATATATATATATAATTGATTCACATCCTTTAATATGAACTTTGTATATTTTAACTACATGGTATGCGATGATATATATTATAATGTTTTGAAATAATAAAAATCAAATTGACTCTATATTGATATTGTATATTCTCATATTATTATTATTGTCTATTCTCACGTGAGTGTATTGTTGAATTATAATTATTATTTCAATGCATGATGCAAATTGACTCTATATATAGTATGAATAAAATGCTCTTGATAATAATATACATACCTTACTATACTCAGATCAAAATTCACATATATTAGGTTACTAATTATAAATGAAATATATGTTGAAATAAGTTTAATAATTATAATTTTCAATGTTTAAATGAATTGCTCTGGATACACATTATAGATAGATGAATGAGTTGTTGATGTTATAAATTTTTAGATCATATAATATAGAAAATTATAGAGTCATTGTACTTTTTTCTTCCTTGTAATTAATAAAAGTATAATTAATTGAGCTAAGCAGTTTTGTGGTCCATAAATTGGTTGAATATTGAGAAACAACTAAAATTATAGACTTCATACTAGTTTGTTAAATACATAAGTCTTGGCTTAGAAGTCACCATATGTAGAAGTGCATATCTTCATGTTTGAATAACTTAAAAATATTTTGGTGGCTTTAGGAAAAATGAGAATATTGAAACCTTAGCAGTGATCTGATGTAGTAAGGAACATAATGTGTATGTATGTTATAACACTATTGAAAATATATGTGTTTGTGTTTATCACTAGTCTATTCTTTATATTATACATTATAATGTAGTGAATTTATTAGGTTGGGTGAAATATAAATGTAGCATGTTTTATAAATGTACAAGTGAACCTTAGAATGAATGGTAACCTTTATATATTAAAAAATAAGTTATAATGAATAGTTGTGTTTGAATTTCATCATTCTGAGTTATACTATGAGTGCCAAGTGGTATGTTGAATGGAAAATAGGTTGCTAAAAAATACATGACAACGGAATGTAAAACATATTCTACTTGAGCATATTCATGTGTAGGGCATCCTTCAAGTTGTCTGTAATAAATAATAAATAATGGAATATATAATTTAACATGTTAAATCTAATTAGAGGTTGAATGTTTTCACTACTATGAACATTTATACATATTGATATAAATAATCACCATTACATGATATGGAGCACATATGAACTTAGTGAAATGAAACACACACACACACACACACACACACACACACACACACACACACACAATTGATGTATTGACTAAATACATTACTAAATAGCTATATTGACTAAACATGTAGACTATACCTATTTCATAGACTATACTATGATACTTATAACATTGTCATTACTCTTTTGAATGTGAAATGGGTATATCAACCATTAAAATCATAAGGAGTCATTGTCTAGAATTCCAAATGATTGTTACATTATTTATGCATTATTTACTTGTGTGTTTGAAAATAGTCTCCTAAAAGAGTATTAATTGTTGAATTATGTTCATAAAAGGTATAACTTGGTTGTGTATTATCTACACTCTCCAAAAAATCTATGACTAACTAATATTTATATATATTCAACATTGAATACTTATGTGCAGTACATTATATGAGAGTGTTAATATGTACAAGTGTTTATATATGTATAGCATATAATAGTGCATCATGACGTGTGCCTATGAGTTGTGTTTCTTTTGAAGGTTAGTATGAATTTTAAATGTGGGGTATACTTGGGTGGTATAATTTGTACTTGTTATATTATTATTTATTATTTTGGGTTGATTTCTTAGAATTATAAGACTAGTTAATCAAAATTATGTTGGTGTGTTCATAAAAAAATAACTATGATAATATAGTATGTCATAGAGTGTATTGTGTTTGGAATCTACAGTCTAAATGTATGTTATACCTTGGTGGTGAAATTGTGGTTGTTATGTCTAGATACATTCACATGTTTGACAGACTAAGTGAATACATGTTGGTTATTTCTATGAATGGTATGTTTTATAGCAGTCAGTAGAGCTTATGTGTGCATAAAACCCTTAAATTTTTAATAAATTCTATGATAGAATATTATTGTGTTCCATGAGAACTGTGACTTGCTTTTTTATATTTAACTACTTGTATAAAAGATTATAATTTCCATGGACTTATAACTGCTTTATTAAACTAATTGTGGTACTTAGTAGTTATATTTTAAAAATATTAGAATATGGTAATATGGTTTATCATAGCATCTAGAATGTTTGGAAACTAATTTTGGTAATCAGAATCTGTAGTTAAAATATGTATTTTACCTGAGTGGTGTAAACTCTAGTCATTATTTTTAGTATGGGATAAATAATAATGTAAGATTCATTCATATATTTGATAGAATAAATGTATGCTTTTAACTACTCTTATGTTTAGCATGTTACATGATTGTAGTAAGATGTAATCTATGTAAATATTTTGGTTATATTAAGTCAATGAATCTTGCATTGTTGATATTAGTAAGGAGTGAGACAAACTTTACTGGCTTATTAGCATCACAATGTCACATGAAGGCAATCCAATCAAGTGGTGTGTATGAATTTTGACTGATCTATAGATCACTATTATTTGTTATTCTTGAAAACTTTGATCAAATTATGTTAGTGAGACATTGTCATTTCATGAGTATGATTTACATGTTTATGTAATATCTTGTAATAGAATGGGTTTTCTATGATACGCTACATGTTTAGTTTTAAAAATAATACAGTGTTGGGTGCTTGCTTGTCTCTATAAATTCCTGCACCATTACTATCTACTCATCCTTGAAAGGAGGGTCATTTCTTGATGAGATTAGTGTGTAGGATCATTGGTCTATGGTTGGCATGGAAAATATATCAAATGATGCTCTCCTTATCGATAATAGTAATTACTTGGAGATGACACTTGAGATTACCATAAATACTATAGAATCCTTGGAACTCATGCTTTGGGGAGCCATGTATCTTATTTACATAAATTTTATTATGTTGTATTTATTTTTGGAAACATTATCATGGAGAGCTATAATTACTCATTTACTAAGGATGGATAATAGTGGTTGTATGTTATACTAGACATGGTTGGATATTTTTAATTATTATCTATGTTGTATTATGATGTGTTCTTATGATAATATTAACCAGTGATGTATGATGAAGTATGCTTAATTTATAGTTAACTCTCTTAGAGTATTTTATATGATCACTGGTAAGATTCTCATGGTGTAATCTATTAATAGTATGTGTTTATTTTTTTTTAAAAAAACATGTCTATCTATGTTAAACCTAATGGGGTTGTTACAAAACATGCATATGAGATACAACTTTCAAGAAATCTGAGTATTATGTCCTTCAATGGATTGCCTAACCCATGGTATTTGATCTTTCAAATAGGTCAAATGATAGTTTTATACCTAATTTAAGATTGATTAATAGTTCATTGAAATAATGATTAGCATATTTGATTAGAGAATTGTTTATAAGTATTACTCTAGACATGATCAATAATAATGTTATACTTTCATTGATTTATATTAACTTGGTTTAGATTTATTATTGAATATATAAATCCCCAAAAATTTAAAAAAATCTTTCTATGCATATTTGGAATCAATTCTCATTCCTTAGACCCTTATGATTAAACTAGTACAATTCCATCTTAACCTTCATGATAGGCAAAAGGGTTGATTTGTTGGATTGATATTTTTCACCATCAATATACTATCACATCAACATTACAATCTAGTTAATGCATGAGAATCAAAACTTATGCTTTTAGTAAAAAATTGCACCTACATTAAAAACCAAAGGATTGTGCAAACTCTGAAGGACATTGGGGACACCATTGTATGGATATATGAATATTTAAAAGTATTTGAAACCTCCATCCTCACACATATTATTATATTGAAGCATGGTATCAAACGATTTCACTAAAAAAACCCTATCAAAGGGATTCCCCATCAACATTACAATCTAGTTAATGCATGAGAATCAAAACTTATGCTTTTAGTAAAAAATTGCACCTACATTAAAAACCAAAGGATTGTGCAAACTCTGAAGGACATTGAGGACACCATTGTATGGATATATGAATATTTAAAATTATTTGAAACCTCCATCCTCACACATATTATTATATTGAAGCATGGTATCAAATGATTTCACTAAAGGTAGAGGCCAGTTAATCCATTCTTAGAGCCTTTAATTCTTAAAGAAGTACAAAATTTATTTTCTGTAAAGAGAATTTATCTTATTAGACACTTCACTTGGGTAATCAACTTGGTTCCCATTTAAAAAAGGAGTGGGGAAATCAGACTTTATGTAGAATTTAAAAATTTAAATAAATATTTTGAAAAAGATAACTACCCATTGCCTTCACTAGATGAAGTATTGTAAATAATGAATGGCTTCCAAATGATATAATTCCTTGATGGGTATTTAATCTAAAATTAGGTAATGGTTAACCATGAAGACAAGATAAAGATAGTGTTTACAAATAAGTGGGGCATGTTCACATAAAAAAGGATGTCATTCAACCTAATCAATATGGATGTCACCTTTTAGTAGGCCATGGATATTACATTCATGTTAGTAGAGGTTCTTAAAGCATCATAACATCCTAAGGATGAGGATGGCTAAGTTTAACTCAATTGCATAGGATAGTGCAAAAGATTCATATTCATCAAGGAAAACAAAAGCATGACATAGATGAATTATTGTGTATTAGATAGAAATTAGGAATAACCAGTACTTCATTAATGTTTACAAGGCATTCAAAGTAAATAAGATAGGAATAATCCAAACAATAACCATGAAAGTACATTCAAGGAACAAATTAATAAATAAATAGGTAACCATAACTAATTAGTCTATATTGAACTCAATAAAGGTTGAACTCTCTTATTCATAAAACATACATATATATAGTCATTTACACTCTCTGATTGTTCACATTCTTCTTGTAATTGGTGATAAAAGAGGATTTTATTCATATTTTAACTTATTATAAGTCGGGAAGGATATGACATAATATACATATATCTAAAAACTAAATATATAATGCACAAATATCAAAAGAATATCATGTGCAATTTTACTATCTAATTTCTTCTCCCAACACTTTTTAAAACTTAAAATGTTGTCTCATCTTGAGATAATGTCACAGGATCATCTAAATGTGCACCCAAGGTAGAATATGAAGAAATGGTTAGACTAGTAAGATTTGCAACAATCACTCAAGGCACCATTTCTAGGTTTTACCTCTTGTACACTATGTAGCTGCCCTTTTGGGTTTTCAAATAAATAGCATACCAAGCTACCACCCTTTTGGGTTTTAAATAGGCTGGCATAACTAGGTGGCTACCCTTTATGGGTTTTCAACCATCCTGACCCTACTTGTCTTACTAG
Source organism: Torreya grandis (assembly GCA_037957365.1). Classification (NCBI taxonomy): domain Eukaryota; kingdom Viridiplantae; phylum Streptophyta; class Pinopsida; order Cupressales; family Taxaceae; genus Torreya; species Torreya grandis. The sequence continues at coordinate 2,655,874 of JARHVA010000633.1, read as the reverse complement.
TCATCCCCAATACAAAATTATTTTACAAAATTTTCAAAATTTGTAGCTTGCATAGTACTTCATTTGATGAAGGTGGCATTGATGTGGATGATGATAGGCCAGTGAGATCCTTAGCCCTAGACTATGTAGCCTTGTACTGTGTGATGACTTTATAGAACTTAGATAATGGCTTGTGAATAGAATGTTGAGGATTTGGGAAATCTCACCATAGAATGGAGATAGGTCAGTCTTGTATGTATGTTAATCGATCATCACTTATTGGATCATGCATAATATGTTATATAATGGTGCATGATATCTGATGAATTTATTCGAGTTTGAGTCATTATTGATGCTCATGAGTACCTTAGTATTGTTTACCCTAATTTAGATCTCTCCACTCAGCTACTCTAGCTTATCTGCATGGCATTGGCCTTATAGACCTATGAATGAACTACACAGAACCTCACTTTGCCAGTTGAGAATTTTATTATGCATGTTATCCTAAGTATCGCTAAATTCCTAAAGAGCTCTATCATTCTCATTTTCCAAAGTGGTATGGTTGCCCATGGTTATCTTGGTAATTGCAACTGTTGTGAAGTCTACATTAGAAATAGCTAGAGAGTTGTCAAGGTGTTACTTCCATTCTAGCAGACTTCATGTGACTTGATGTACTTGGAGTGTTGTAATTTATAGAATGCTCAGGTACTCCTCCAGTAAGGTTATCAATGTGGCTAACTTAGCCTTCATGTTTTATCCCAATGTACCAACTATGCAGAGTTGATGGGTTACACACCAGTCCTTTGTTAACTTAGAGACTAAAGTCTTGAGTCTGCACTAGTTGGACATAACTTGGTCCTAAATTTCTTGAGTGACCAACTCTAGGTAGGTGTCTTATATCATCTTGGTAGCTTCATGAAGGTGTGCCTTTAATTCTATATTCTCTACCTTGGATTAAGTCATCTCCAGATCTAAGAAGGTGACCTTATACATAATTAATTCCTAGAAATTTGTTATACCCTCCAATTATTTCTTTAATGGAATCTTGGAGACATCTAAGAAACCCTCCTCATTCATTAAGATTGTGACTAATGGACTTATAGATGTTTTAGGGTTTGTTCATGGCATTATGGCAAGTGAGAGTGAGAAAGTGGTGTACCAAGCACCAAATGTTGGGACATCTCAGAGCCAAACACCTCCGAGTGGTAGTTCTATAACCTAAAGACCTATTAGAGTGATAGTTGTGGCTTCTTACTATGCAAGATTCTCCATTTATTCTTGAATATGCTCTATTGCCTTTTGCTACTACATTTTGACCTCTACTAATAGCTTGAGTTGTTGTGCATCATCTTCATCTTGCTTGTATTTCCCTTCTTCATCCTCCTTTTTCTTCTTCAACTCTTGTTGTGCAGCTTTAAACTTTGCCTATTCCTCTTGGGCCTTCAATTTCTTCACCCATTCTTCTTCTTCTTATTTATTCTTCTATTCTACTAGGGCTATAGCCTTGGCATACTCTTGTATAGATTAGACCTACATTTATGCTTTTTTTTTTAGCTTATTGTTGTACTTGTGCTCACACCTATTATTGATGTAGGGCTTCATCTTCTTCCTCCTTTTTCCTCATATCTTATTTGTTTATTTCTATGCATGATTTATAACTTCCATGGTTGTTGTGCTTGGGTCACTACATCTTATTTTCTTTTCTCTTCTTCCTCTATCTTAACCTTGGTAGTGAGCTCATCTTCTTTCACCTTTCATACTTTCTCCTCCTATAAATTTTATGTTGCATCAGTAGCTTCTTAGGCCTTCTTGGCCACATCCATATCTTTTTGTAGATCAACCTCTATGTCATTGGCCTTTCGTGTGGCCTTGGCTTCTTTGACTTGTTGAGTGGTTTGTTGTTATTATGATTTTTCCTTTTGATTCTTATTCTCCTCATACCCCACTCATCATTTTTCTACATGAGTTGCTTCTTCCCTCAAGACCTATTATTCTAATTTTGTGGGTTAATCATGTATGAGATTTTCAACCACTTGGGCCTATGGTGATAGTGATGAATACTTGATTATACTTTTGATTTGTAAACAAGTGCCTTCCTTCTCCCAATCATGACCAATCTAAATTTTAGTGGTGTTGAAGTAGATGTAAGGGAGAGTTTTAATTTTTATACAATGGTTGGTCATCCAAACATGCACTCTTCAAGAGTAGGGGAGACCCTATTCTCCCACCTTGTTCAATGTTTGTGCATAAGTGATTTTGGGGGAATTTATAGAAGGGGTGTAAAGATATCTTTAGATATAAATGTAGGAGTAGGTTGGGGGGGACAAAAGTCAATTCAATGTTGCAGTTGATCCATTTGTTCTTGGATGGTGTTAACTACTATGGACAACAGGCAAGATGGAAGGTCCACCCATAGCTCTGGGAGAGCCTACTTTTTCACTTGAACTATGAACATATTCTTCCAAAATAATAATTCCTTCTCCTCATCATATAAATCCCAAGCCATTTTTTCCATCATGACTTAGTAAACTTCTTGCTCATCTATGCCCATCTAAAGAAGATTGCACGAGCTCATGATCTAAAGCACCTTCAAATCATCCATCTAAGTTGTTGTGCTACATGTTGTGCACTTCAAGGGAGGGGATGATGAATGATGTTCTTTAGGAAGCTTGTACTTTCTATTTTGTTACTACAATTTGGTAACTTATTTTGATTGCTACACTTTAGGGATGGATGTGCCTAATGGTGTGGCTTGTAAAGGAGTTACATATTGATCTGTAAAGGATTTTGGTCTAGTGACTTCATCATGTACCATTTATATTGTGAAAAATAATGGGAATAGTGTGAAGGGAGACCACAACCACCTTTGAATGTTAATAAACACAACTTGTGGGAACAAGGTGATAGTGTGTGTTGACATAGATATTGCATGATGTTTGGTGGCACCTGGGGATGTGTTGTAATCAATTCCAGACACTCTTCCCACCAAGTTTTGAATTTTCCCTCATGTGTTAGGGCTCCACACTTTTGTTTCCAAATGAGATTATGAAATTATTACACTGATTGGTAATATATATCAGGGTGCACTTCTCCTTCTATGGACTTCCATTGCATGAAGTAGAAGAGGAAGATGAGGAATTTGTATTAAAACATCTACCTTAGTGAGATGTGACATTTCTTGATGTTAGTGAGTAGCTCCTAGATCAATTACTCTAGCTAGTTGAATTTCTCATTTCTATGGATCATCTGATGGGTGATGTCGATAACCCCTTTTCATATTTATTTCATAGACTTGGTATTTTACTAGAATCTTCTTATAATGCACTCCACAAGTACATGTACTAGCTCATATGAGATTTCATTAATTAGAATCCCTCTATTGTTCCAAACATATAAATCTTAAACTTATTGTAGAATGGGGGGCATTCTCATTTTATAAGGAGACAAGGTCAGGCCATGGCTTATGTGTTGATTATGATGGTGATTTTAGGCCAAGATAGATGTTACCATCATTATATTGGCCAAGAAAAACTTGTGTGATCTCCCATAGGTTGTCAAAGGTAGGCATTCATAATAAGTCTTTAACATTGGTGTTGTGAAATTGGTGGGGAGTTATGAGAGTAAGAGATTTCATAGCATTAATAGTCTGGTCAGAACAACTTCCAATTTGCTTGTTAGAGGTATTCAAATGGTTATAGGTCATTGAAATCAGTTTGCCTAAGAGCCATGTTAACACCTATTGCCTCTTTTTGAGCCTCTTTTAGACACCTAAAGAGCCATGAAGTATTCATGTATACTAAAGCAATGAAATTACAATATTATCTACTCTCTAAACAATAAAACTAACTTGGCTCTTTGTAACTATAGATCATGAAAAATATTCACAAGGATGAAATGCTGACTTGAATCTTTGAACTTAAACTTTATAGATTTGGTGCTATAGGATTATTTATGAATGTTGTACTTAGTTTTCCACTTGTCATGAATGTAATGGTAGATGTGACAAATATTTATCTAATCTAGAAATTAAGATAGTCATTAGCACATGTGTGGATTTACACCATTATGCTCTTTGGTATCCATACAGGGGTATATACAGATGATGTTGATGGGTTGCCAATTTGTTGAATATTTACGTTAATCGAAGCTTGGATCTAGAATTTATTTTATAGTGGATGAATATTATATGATGGATATCTTGTTAATGGGATGTTTCCTTACCTTTCTAAAACTTAATTTATTTTGTTCGCTCCTCTTTGATAGTGCACATGGATCCTCCTATGCATAGCTAGCACATGTTATGTCTGGTATCATGGTTATCAAATTTTTTTGAAGAGATCATATACAAACATACAAAAATATAAAATAAACACACAAAAAACATTTAAAATTGGGAAATATTATTCTACATAGTGTTACTCAACACCCACTCATTTAGCAGAATGAGATCAATTCAACTATTAGAGGTAGGGCTTAAGCCTATATCCATTTACCAACCTTGGTAAAATGGTTCCATAAATATCTCTTAAAACTATGGTTCCTTTCTACATTATTTCATGTATAATATAGGGCCCTTTCCATCAAATCTGTAACTTGCTCAAAAATGCTCTAAAATGACTATCATATAATAAGATTGGTTGATATTTACGAAACTCTTGGTGCAAATTCCTATCATGACATGATTTTTGGCTCTATTTATAAACTTCTTGCATCCACATTGATATACATCTATAATCATCTATTATATTCATTTTAATAAGTCTATAGGTTAAAGAGTCATGATCTCCTAGTTTCATGACCATGGCTATGCATAGACTAGGTCCTAGGTATTCCATTGGCATAATTGCTTAAAGTCCATACACTAATTTTAAAGGCATAAAACATATGTCTCTCTTGTAGGGCATACAATATACCCACAAAATCTTATGAATTTGATCTTCCCAGTCATCCCTCTTAATATCATAGATCATTTTTAGCATTTTACCCAACACTTTGTTAGAAGCTTCAAGTTGGCCATTGGCTTGTGGATGGTACATAGTGCTTTTGTGATGAGATATCATAAATTCCTCAGTCAGATCCTTGATGGTGTTTTTCAAAAAGTGCATTCCTCAGTCACTAATAAGATTTATGAGGCATATGAATCTTGTAATAATTTTTTCATATAGAAACTTTGTTGTGTCTTTCACACCACAACTAGATTTCATAGAAACTTCAACCCACTTGGTAAAATAGTTGGTCATAGTGATGATATACCTTGATTTATTTTATTTTATCGATGTATTGATAAGTCCCATAAATTCAATGCTCCATTTCTCAAAATGTTACTCAGCTAATATATGATGCAAAGGCATTTCATCTTTTTATAGCGGTTTACCCACACATTAGCATTCATCATAGTGTTACGCTATTCTATGTGCATCCTGAAATAGATTTGGACACCATAACCCATTTTTTAATAGCTTTATGGATATATATTCTCCTACAAAATTTCATCTTTTATAACTCCTTGAAGTGCCTCCTATAATATTTAAGGTCATTCATGCTCTAGAACAACCTTACATAAAAATTCATCCTTCCCCAAATGATACAAAAGTCCATAGATGATGGTGTATGGTAAAGCCTTAGTAAAAAATTACTTCTTATCATGTTCTTGGTAGTGCATAGGAAAGACTCTTTATTTGAGGAAGTTGAAAATTTATTCAAAAAATTAAGGAATCACAAAATGCAAAAGAGGTGAGCATTAGGAGAGTCTTCTTGTAATTCTTCTGGTTCTTCATCATTTGAGATATGGTTGAGATGATCTGGTCCCACATTTTCTCTTCCTAGCTTGACATTAATGCAAAATTGGAATTCTTGAAATAACATCAACCATCAAGAGATGCATCCTCCTAACATCAACTTGTTGACAAGGTATTACAGGGCTTGATGATCAATCAAGACTTTGAATGGTGTCACAAGTAAATAATGTCAAAAATTCTATAATGCAAACATAATAGCCAATACTTCTCGTTCAATGGTTGTATAGTTCTTCTCTACTTTAGATAGTTTCTAGACAGTAAAATGAATAGGATATTCAAGTCTACCATTTCTTGGTGATGCAATTAGAACACCAACTAAAATACTTGAAGCATCCACATGTACATGAAATGCCTTACTCCGGTCTAGCAAAATAAGGATGGGCACAATAACCAATCTCTATTTTAGCTCGATGAAGGTAGATTGGCATTCTAAAGACCAAACAAACTTTGAATTTTTACATAGTAATGATTCTAATGGAGATGAAATAACTACACATCCTTTGATAAACTTATGATAGTATCCTGTATGGCCCAAAAAAGATCATACTTCAGTGAAACTTACTGGGGGAGGCATACTCAAAATAACTAGAATTTTGGCCTAGTTGACCAAAATGCCCTCATTGCATAATAAATGACCTATAAAAAAACCAAAGGGTATAAAAAATAGAAATTTATTTAAATTCAACACAATACACAGAGCTTAACATCATTCCAAAATTAGGCATAGCTTAGACAAGTATTCTTTAAACAAGGAAAAGACTACCCAATCATCAAGATAGACTTTTATGAAGTCATGAATAAATTCCTTCGATGCAATCACCACTACATGAGAAAACACTGTAGGTGCATTATTAAAGCTAAAAGGCATGACCTTGTATGCAAAAGATCCCCATTCCATGGAAAAAGTTATTTTTTCTCTGTCTTCTTCTACAATGGGTATTTGATGATATATGTTGAAACCATACATGAAAGAGTAAACTTCATGTCTTGTGATAGATTTTAAAACTATCTGTGAATGGAATTTGGAATGGATCATTTACATAGGCATAATTTAGAATGCAATAATCCCCACATACTCAAATTTCCCCTATCTTCTTTGGCTATACTACAATGGGACTTACCCAATCTACCTTTTATACTAGATAAATTATTCCTACATCCTGCATCCTATCGAGTTCAACCTTTAGTTTTAGCTTCATCTTTAGGTTTAGCTTGTATGGTCATTTCTTTGTAGGTCATGTGCACTCCTTTAGTTTTATATACATTTCACATAGAGATGGATTAACTCTTCAGACCTCTAAAAATTTAGTGGGAAAAACATCTTGATAATCTCTTAGAAGTTGCATTCTTCAAAAAAATTAGCTTCTATCCAATAATCACCTATATTTGCTAATTTTGGAAACTCCTCCATTCCAGTGTTTTATACATGCTTTTTGATGGGTTACTAGTAAATCTTGCACTTTTCTTCATCAACAAATTCCTATATCCTTCATTATCCTTCCTATTCTAGAATTTATATGTTGTGTAGCTTATCTTCTTTAGTAGGTTCTATGCTAAGGTATTTTAGTGGTTTTATTAGTCATTCAACTAGAAATAAATCAGTCAAATCTAGATCACCATCAGAATCAAAATCATCAATATCTTATTCTTCATCTTGTATTTAGTTGCATGTCTATGTCAAAGATTGTTCTTCTTTCTTGGTAGTTTTTTATCTTTGTAATGTCGAATTGAGATCAAAAGTTGTGTTATTTTACATAGTAGATTATATCATGGTACTTAAGTCTTATGTGCACCCATGTCATAATTTTTTTTTGATTTTATAGATTGTGTTTTGAACTAGAGGGGTTTCATCTTCAAAAATAAATGTCTAAATTAAATCACTTTAGACCTGTGCCCAATGTTTTTTCTCCCTTTTACTCTATTGATGCATATACCATGTTCATGGTAATGGAGTAAGTATATAATGGAAAATGTGAACCCAGTACTTTGGTTCCATGAATTCCTCAGTCCAGACTTCAGCACATTTATGAATATGAATTTTAGGACACTCACCTTCTTGAAAGAAAGGCTAATTACTTTAGATGAATTATGGTGGCTATAACTTACTAAACATAAGCTCAGAAGCATCATCCCACTCGATCTAGTCATTTTGATGAAATACCCACCATGCCACAATAACCCCCTTCATAGCATAATTTAGAGAACTAACTCATTAGCTGATTATAGGTATATGAACTTGTAAACACATAATGAAGTCATTGATATCCTCATTTTCATAGTACACAGGAAGTTGTCACTTATGTGCAAAGACCATTCTCATTGGTTAGAGTTCATGATCACCTCAAGCCCAATTGAGGAGGTGTGTATGAGTGTCCACTAAAAAATGAAGCTACTTCCTAAGGTAAAGTACCTTCTATATTTAGTTCTATATAGTCCTACATATGCTCATCAACTTGATAGAGGAAGTCAATTTTTAATCGAGTAGGGGATTTTATAGACATAGATGCACAATATTTTATAATAAACTGGGTTGCCAATAGTGATGCAACTACTAGTTTGGGCCTCCATTGTTCTAACATATTAATATATTGAGTGAG
>JARHVA010000633.1:2567500-2640000 GCA_037957365.1 Torreya grandis | reverse complement strand
TGGGTTCATTCTATAAATAATTTCCTTTTTTCTTCCTTCCCTTGTTATTTTTATTATTTTGATTGGGTCTGGTTTTCTTAATTGTTTTTCTATTTTCCTTTTTGGGCTTATTTATAACCATTTTTTGCTTTGGTTCTGCTTCAATCATTATCATATGGAAGAGTTATATCTTTGTGAGTAAGTGGCACAAATGATTATTTTGATGTGTAGGTGTTTTTATCTACTCAAACTTGTACCCTTATGAAGGTTGTTAAAACCTTCATAGTTTAGAGTAACATGGAGACAATCCTAGGTTGTGGGTGGCTTAAATCTCTAGGTTAAATGCATAGCTCCATTGATGTATCACTTAGGCTCTTTACACTATACTACTAGCTTACAAGGGAAAATAAAGGAGGATAACATGAAAGAAAATCTACCTAAGGAGATGATACACCAAAATATCTCCTTCACCTATCTAATATTCACTGAGAAGTTGAATTATGACATGAACCTAATTGCACTACTCAAATAAAATGTCTCTAAACATAAATTTTTCACATAAATGTTATTATCTCTATGCATGATCTAAGGTATCTAATTAAAAGTCATCTCAAGGACACTAATTAAGGATTACACTTTCCATACATAAAAGGATATTCAATCACATTATGTAACCTTTAAGGATGTTTAACCACCTAAAAATAGGTACATAAAAGAGAAAAAATGTGAGGAGGCATTCACTATCACTGAGATTCTTCTACAAATCATAAACATACACTAGTCATAAGCATTAAGGAGGCCAAAATTAAATCTTATTCAATTCAAAGAGCCAATTAAAAGTGTTTTATTGAGCATGGATTTTCCAAAACTTAGGTTAAGGATCCATACAAATGCTAAAAATAGGCATACTTAAAGAGAAAGCAAGAAATGAAAGAGAGAGACAAAAGCCTAAAAATTAGGGATCAATCAACCACCTAGACCTTATTCAACTCCAACATAGTAAATTTTAAATTATCTCTTCATTTCCTTTGAAAAATGGCATAGAGGTAGAGATGAGCTTATTGAATTTTTGAAGAAGTATTAGGCTTGTTTATTTGGGTTTAAACCATTCATGTGCCTATATCTTTGATTGTATATCCTATGTTCTTGATGAATAAGTCAAACTCCTTGAGAATATGACTTTAAGTCACATTAGAGTCCTCAATTTACTCCTTGAATCCTCTCATGATGTCTCTCCACTTTCATAGGGTTGTTAGATGGTTCTTAAAGCTTGTTTGACTTTATCTTCATAACTTGGTGTAGGAGAGAGTAAAAGTCTTCTTAAGGATGTTGAAGACTCCTTCAGACATTTTAAAAATTATTATAACCAATTCCTAACTTGTTCTTTCTTGACTTGGTGTGTAATAGAAGGAGTAAGATTAATAGCTCTTGTTGAAGAACTCTTATGCATTGATTTGGTTAATTGACTATTTGAACTCCTCCTTCTCTATCATGCTATAGAAAGGTGTGAAATTGGATTTGAATTCAATAAATCAATATATATCCATGGATGGTATCTCTACATGATCTAATACCTGAAATAAGACACTTGAAACTATTAAACACTCTAAAAGACCTAGTTTTGTACCTTTAGCTTATATTTTTTTCAATTACTTATAAACCTCAAAATAAGTAAACCTCTTTATGTGGAAGAATTTTCAGATGTTATTGGAGAGATAAATACATTTTTAGGACCCAATATCCCATTATAGCTCTATGTCAAGTTTTAGGACCCGACTCTGAGTGTAAGTACACTTTTCAGCCCATTTCCTCTCTCTAATTAGGTCTTCATTAACCCTCTTGGCCTAGAAAATAAGATTTTTATGTATAATTATCCCATAATTTAAAACCTATAATAAGTGTGTGATTAAATTTTCCCATTATATAACCATCCTCCATGCCAATTTTGGGATTCTAGAACCTTGTGTAGGTAAGCAAACCAAGAAATGGCAAAAAAATATCCCTTTCTTAAGCATGTTTCAAACTTCCTTGAAGAATAATTTTTTTTTAATCATTTAAAAAATTAAATTTACATATTTTTGGGCTTTAAGAGGTATAATATAACACAAATCATACTCCCCAACTATTTTCATAAGTTCATTATCCTCTATACCTTGTTTTGAGCTCAAATTTTCACAAACATACATCATTTCTTAAATGTGTACATGTGTAGGTACAATAAAATTTCATGGTGTGGACCTAATTTTATTTATCCATGATTTTAATTTTGTTTCATGATCATTACAACTCATTTTAGGTGCTTAAGATATCAATTTCTCTAAACTAGTCAAAACTGGTCTTTTAGGTACCCTGTGAGTGTCTTATCATCTTAATGATGATTCATAAACTATAGGCCCCTAAATTGAGAAATAATTACAAAATTTTCAATTTAAAAATTCCCCATAACACCTATAAATATGTTTTGATCCCATGCACAATTATCATAAGAAAGTGCTTCTCAAGCTACAAACTATGTAACTGTGATGTCAAGAGAGATCTGAGTCTTGATAATGATATTTGGGAACCCATTTTTGGTTATACACACATAAAATATTTCTATGAAACAAATATTTAGTTTTTAAAATGTTATTATTATCATTTATATTCATTAAACCACCTATAACCTTCATTGGTTGATGTTAGGGTTTATAGGCAAACTATCAGTCTGACCCTGGAACTGTGTTTACTCCCTTTTCATCATTGTTTTAGGAGTTAAATACATAATATAACACTTATTTGAAGATATAATAACCTTAATATGTTAAATATGTCCTTATATCATCCTTAAAAAACAATCATTTTCATATTTTTTCACACACAGGCCTGTATGTTTCATTTAGGCTTGCTAAGCATAATCAGCCTTTAGGCTTGAATGGGGGTAATAATTATTTATTTTATCAATGTTAACAGAGTATAAGATCACATATAAAGCATATTTGAATTAATAATGATAATTTTATGGATTATTTACATTCATTATACCTCCAAAAATACTTAAAGTTATAAACTCTTCACACTTATCACATAGGCCACTATAGTCTACAGGTTCAGGCCTACTTGGTCTGAATAGTCTTACCAAAATTTTGACATATATTTATTAGTCATATTATTAGGTAAATATATCATTAAAATCACTCATTTTACTCTATCCATTAACCTTTAATTCCTTGTTATGATATATAATATCTTATGCAACTTTTAAATCTGAAAATCTTCATGAGTTCATATATAGGCCTGTGTATACCTATTTAGGATCTATGAGCCTAATTATATTCTTGATCTATATTAAATTATAGTTGTATAAAAAATATAAAATATTAAAACATAATTAATATATATTTTAATTATTCATCACCTTTATATGACCCTTCATATGCTTCTCAACTTATGCTCTCTCCCAGGCTTGATTGTATGGTTATGGTTGAGTGATTGTGAGATTGAGAATTTATCTTGTATGAACTTAGATGAACTTGAAGTGATTTTTTTAAGACCCTATGAGTATTTTTTCTGTTTTATAAATATTTTTAATTCACTCAATCTCACCCTTACTATTGAACATTGCACCTTCCTCTCAAGTTTGAAGACCAACTTGATGTACTCAAACAACCCTATAGGTGATTATTTGGTGTTTGACTGCACTTTGGGGTTTAAAGACTCTTCTACAAGATTCATTAGGAAAATTAAAGGCATTTTATACTATATTAATATATTTCTGTCTTAATTTTAAACCTCTTAAATTTATTTATCTCTTGGAGTCCTTTTGAACAACTCATCCATTCACCATGAGTGATGTCTCTTCTATTTAGGTCTGTGGTAGCTTGTAGATGGTAACTTGATCTCACTGTATGATGGGATTTTATGAATAGGGTCTATTTAATTAGTATCATAATTATTTTTTAATCCCATAAGCCTTTCTACTCAACTTGCTGACATGAGCTTGTAGGTCTTCATGGAACTAGATTACCCTGATATTATTTATATTTATAAATCTGATTTTCTATTGTAATCTTGTAGATAAATTAATTTATCAAATAAAAACCTCACTATGTATCTAAAATACTCAAGTTGGAATAGGTATTCCCCTAAAACCATCATAGTCACCCCTTAAGTGTAAAGTCTATTAAGGGAATGGAGTAAATGAGGCATAGGAAATTCAAGTTCTAAATTAATTAGGAGTTTAGAGTAGGAAAGGAAAATTTTAACATGCATTCCAAACATGTGTTTTCACTCTTCAAATTTCATCTAGCCTTTTAAACTTCATCACTGATGCATGAGTATTGCATTTTATGTGCCAAAGAGACTTACAGTCTAGATAGAGAGTGGAACTACATTTTTCATGCTTAGGCCTATTAATGATACAAACTTGAGTAAAAAATTATATCATCTCATTCAAATTCTTAGGAAGTTATTACCTCCAAACACTTTTGATAGTGTGTTACTAGACCTTTTGAAACCACTCTTATTAGATAGTCTACATATAAGCCTCACGGCTTGAGAACATTGTTTATTACTTAGAGAAAATGATATTAGAGTGATCACAGAGAAAATAATTTGAGTTTTAGAGATTTATATGGAATTAAAACATGATATATCATTTATAGAAACATTCTCCAAAATGTTAAGAACCCTGAAACATCAATAAATAGTGACAATTGTCTTGCAAATGTGTATAAATGGGGTTTTCTTGGACAAATGAACTCAAAAATGTTGATAATGGCTTGGATAAACATGTGAGATTATTTCATATACCCTACACATATCCCTCAATTACCCTTATGCATTCAACTTTTTTCAAACTACCATTTCAAAGAAGAAAAGTAAGTCTTTGGGGTTTGTAAGTAGTTTTGGATTGCCTTAAATTCTTAATAATTAATCATAAAGGAGAGGGGATATATCTAAAAACCAATGAAACATATTTTAATATTACTATGACCCCCTTCTCTGGTAAAAAAATCAAACTTTGAATCTCTATCTTGGTCATACCATCCACATGAAAAATACCTTTACAATTTTTCCAATGGAGCGATGGCGATTAAGAAGCATTTTTTTGCAGTTTTAAAACCTTTTAAATATTTAAACTCATGGATATGACCTATACAAGACCAAATAACTTTTAATGTGTTTCCACCTACAAGTAGATACCCTAATTATGTATAAACTCCTAAATTTTCCTTCTTTAGAGCAAAAACTAAACTATTATAACATGTAGATTGTTAATCTAATTTTATTTTGACATAAGTACATTGTAAACTCATTTTCAAGCTTTGACAAGTGAAATATTATGTTTATTCCATCTTTGCAAACTTGGAAATGGACTTAAATCCCTTAAAAGCATTTTCAAGTGCAAAAAAAGATATTGTATATTAGATGATCTCATGTAGAGGAAAAATATCAATCCAAGACCTTATAGTACTTCAAGTGACCTCTTCGCCATTTGATTTAATGCTCCATGCAAGGATAGTGCCTTGAGAAGGTTTAATTTGGACACAAAGTAAACCTAGGTTTCTCCAAAAACCTTAAAGTTTGTTAAATTACCTTAATTTATTCAAACAAGTTTTTAAAACTTTAGACCAAGTAACCAAGTAAAAAGACTTGACTTTTTAGACTATACACCATCTTGACACATCATGAAATACCCCTAAGACCCATTACATTTAATTTGAAGGCATTGGATATATTGACAAAGATATTACCTTAAACAATTCTCACAAGACCTTACAAAGACAACTTGAAGACTATCAAAGCATGAAAAATCTATGAACAAGGTTGTTAAAGTATGAAAAGAAAATTTTCAAATTATAAGGGTGAAAATTTAACATATGAGGTTAAACTTGTCAACATTTTGGTGACTCAACTAGGAAGCATGCCTGCTATGCTTATGAACCAATAACTTTACATCTCTTTTGGGCTTGTGGAGTCTCTCTCTCACTCAAATTTAGACTTGATTAGACCTTGACCAAGATAAAACAAACTGATTTGACCTCCAAACACCTAACATAGGGATAAACACGCATATTTTAACCATTCATATGCCTATATCCTTGCTTGCATATCCTATATTATTAATGAAGAAGTTGTAGATTAGGATTACAAAGCAAGTTAGTCAAACATTAGTCCATAAATCCAAGATAAATGCATAGAGAAATAACTAACTAAGCCTATCTATTCAAGGGGAATTTTTAAATTATAATGAAGAAATAAATGAAAGAAAGCATACTAGTTACCTTTCAAAATGGATTCCATCATCCAAGAGCAGTTCAAAAATGTGTTGTCCCTTGATCAATCATCCTTATCTTTGTCAAAAATGGTGGAAAAACTCCTCCATGGTCTCAAGAACACTTCTCAAAAACTAGACTCAAGATTTGAAATCAATAAATTAGCCTATGAATGAAGCTTGTAACTAAAATCAATGGTCAAATCAAAGGATTGTGGAGAAAATTCAACATAATAACTTTTCACTATTCAAGCTTAAAAATGATGTCCATGGCTTATCTATTTATAGATTTTCAATAATGACTAGAATCAACCATGACTATCCATCTCAAAATTGAGATGTGTGGTCATGGATTAATTTAATTATGTAATTAAAATCCATAATTATCTTCATCATGACTTTGGAAGAAGGGACATTAATGAATAATGGGATGTAATAAAGAGGCATGGAAGACCCATAATCTTGATATTTTATGTAGATATGGCTTGATGGATGCCACCCCATAGATGACATCACCTGATGATGTAGATAATAAAACTCAATTTCCAAAAATAAATATTCAACAACTCTCATGGAAAATCCACTTAAGCTCTTGATTTGGATTAATTAGACTTAAACAAGGTTAATCAACATTTATGCAATTATATGGAAATTGGCCCTTAATCAATCAAAATGGTCAAAAAATAATATTACTAGATCATAATTTGACTCAAGAAGAATTGGAGGGTGACGCTAGTTGTGTTGTAGCTGTATTCCCATTTATGATATTACCAACACAAAATAATAGAGGTACATGTTGTGTACTAATGAATTTAGGAGAAAAGAGTGATCCAAAGTACAAAAGGTGAAATCATCATTTTGAATCAAAATGATCTGATCAAAGTTAGTTGGCCCATAAACTGCATTTCCCCATTTAGGGATACTTTGACCTAAATCAACACTTGTAAATGATAAGTTTGAACCATTTAGGGTGTTTTATGAATTTTAGCCTAAAATGTACATTTGAGTACAAATCAAGTAAGATTGACAATTTCAACACAAATGGTGTTAAGAATTAGATGTCTATATTTTGCCCTTATTTGAGAAGGCATAGCGAGACATTTAGGCAAAGTAACATAATTTCAAAGAAAATATTTTGTAAGAACAAATTAAAATAGACCCATGATACCCCCTCAAGAGGACATATGAGGATGGAAGATAAGGATGGACTCTCAAAAAGAGAGAGAAATGAAAAATTAACCCATATAATAGATCACATCCAAATGAGCTACCATCAATTATCAAAATACAATTAGAGGTATAATAGGCTCCAAAAATGGGGGGAATGGGAAAGATACAATCCATAAATGTAAGGGACACACTTTAAATGGACCCAATTTAAGAGTACAAATTGTATGATTATGACATTGATCAATCTCGAGACAAGTTTCACACTATAAAATTGCCATCATAGGAATTAGTGTGGAGAGATTAGAATTAGAGGAAAAGAGAGAATGTTCTACTTTAGGAAGGAAAGCACCACTAGAATAGGGTCTCCAAAGAGAAGATAATAAAAAGTGCCCCAATAGAGTAGATGTGATCATGATAAAATAGCTTTACCCCAGTAGGGAAAATTTTGATCATTGATAAAAAATAAATAATGGTTTTCCTTATAGATCTGATTTTATTTGAATATGGTTTAGATGGTAGGCCCCAACATGGGTAATTGGAAAGTAAAATATCTCTAAGATATAACCTAGAATATAGGTTAAAGTGAGTGGGTGCAAACATACATACGATGGTGTAATGGATTATAAAGCCACATAAAACCAAGCATATGAGAATGCAAAAAGTGATGAAAGAGAAGAAAATAAGAATGAAAGATAGCTGACATGACCTTAATAGAAATTGAGCATTGCCTACATAGTTCCATGGACTCATGTTCCAACATGAAATTTAGGCCAATGTAGTTCACCCATGTTTGGGAGAGAATGGCATGAGGAATGATGAAAATTGACCAAGAATTTATTAGACTCACAATGTATGAAAATATATACATGTCTAAGCATAAATTCAAGTGCTAAAATGCATAATACCTAGATGCCAAATTCCATATCATGAGTCTAGATTATGCAAAGTGTTCATTAGAGTGATGTTAACATTAAGACTTTGAGACCTAAGCACAAAGTTATTGCTATAGAAAAATAAATTAGTTATCATAAGTATGAAGAACTTAGAGTGACATAATATTCCAATTACAATGAGCCAGTTCAAATGTTAATACCTATAACTAAGGATAATGGTAAAACAATGACCAAAATTAGAGTTATAACTATTTGCATTTAAACCAAAAAGTAAAGACAAAGAAAAAGATAAACGTAAATGAACCTAACTTGAAATAAATATATGATTAATCAAGACTTAATTAGGAAGAAAAATGTTTAAAAATAAATAGTAAGAACATCTAAATAACATGATACTAAGATATGAATAATCAAGATCCATGTAGATCATCAAAGCATTCTTAATCACAAAAGAAAAAAACAAAATCAAATAGAAAAATAAGAAACCAACAATAATAAAATAGAAAAAATAGTCCAAGAACAACATAATAACATAAGATCAAGATATAAACAATCAAGATCCATACGAATCATCAAGATGTTCTAAAACACAAAAAAGATAAGCAAAAACATACAGGGAAACACAAGAACAAAATGAGACAAGAAGTAATAAAAAGAGAAAATGAGAAGTAAAAGGAGAGGTGAAAAATCACAACAAAACACCAAGAAAATATTAAAAAACACCAAGAAAACTAAAATATCCCACTCAAATATCCCATTTTAGATTAGAATTACAAAGTAAGTTAGTTAAACATTAGTCCATAAATCCAAGAGAAATGCATAGAGAACTAACTAACTAAGCCTATCTATTCAAGGAGAATTTGTAAATGATAATGAAGAAACAAATGAAAGAAAACATACTAGTTACCTTCCCAAATGGATTCCATCATCCAAGATCAGCTCAAAAACATGTTCTCCCCTAACCAAGCATCCTTGTATTTATCAAAAATTGTGGTAAAACTCCTCCATGGTCTCAAGAACACTTCTCAAAAGCTCATCATAGTTTGTGTGACTTTGAAAATGACCCTAAAGTATTTCTTTTTATGTCATTTATTTTTATGCAAACTTGGCTTGTGAGGGGAAATTCATCACCTCCCACAAGTTATTTAAGGAAGCTTTGACCTGGGGTTTCATCTCCTAGAATTTATTTCAGCCACTCCCACTAGGATCATAGGTTTGAGTGGCTAAACCACCTTCTAGTGATGAAGTTTCACACGGGACATAACTGCACTTTGGACATCACACTACACTAAGTGAACAATGAGATGTAGTGGTTGAAAAAAGGACTAGACCTTTTTGTAAAAATCTAAGTGTTATAGACACCCAATTTATATATTTTTTTTTGTATCATTTGGCATGAAAATCATTATGCAATTGATGCCCCTAGAATGATCAAAAACTTGCTAGTTTAGTCAACCCCACTTTACCATACCTTATTAGTTTAGAATTAAGACATTTGTTTTTTGTCATTAGCTTGCTTGGTCTTGATTTGTGTCTAAAACTACTTATTAATTCAATGAACTTAACCAAAACACATTTTCTCCAAAATTTTTGAGAAAGGGAGGCATTGTGTTGTCCAATTGGAAAATTCATATTTTCCTTGTTCAAATTGTTATCAAAAACTTTGTGTCATGTCATCCACTTTGGTCCAGTTATGTTACCTAATTGAGTATAGACCTTTTACCTAATTTTTTTAAGTCCCTAATTTATAATCCTCATTTTAAATTTTAAAATTATAACTTTTAAGGGTTGGTGTGCTAAATTGGTTTCACCATTTGCACACTAAACTTGTTGTAACTTGGGTTCAATTTTCCATTAGGATTGAGGGCCATTTATTATAATAAAAATCACATTATCATATTTGTGGACTCAATTCATCTTGTGTATCACTTACGCTTTGAGTCCTAGAACATATTTTATCCTAATAGAACCATGTGGCGACATTGTGCTGCCTATTTGGTCCTAGCTTTGTGCTTAGTGATTTGTGCATGCTTTTACATCTTGTGTTTCTTAGTTCATTTTGTCTTTTGCATAATCCAGAGAGGATTCCTCTAATTTTATTGGTTCTACTTGTCACATTTGAAACTAACTTTTATATTATAGGTGTATCACAAAGATCTAGGATTTGGTGTACTAGTTTTCACCTTGGGTCTTTGAGTTAACTTACCCTCTTCCAATCTATATAGTTTTAGCTTCACCAAAAATTGAGTAAATTCATGAACCAAATATTATAATTGTGTGTGGTTCTAATCCAACCTCATTTATAGTCTCTTTGGGACCCTAGTTATTTGTTTGAAAATAACCAATGCATACCTCATTTAAATATTTTCAAAATATTGATCCAAACCTAGTCAAACATAAAGATCAACTCTTTTTAGACATGACTCAAAAGTTCACTCGTAGTGGGGCCTCTTATGGCCTTATCTATGAGTATGAGAAATTTTATGATGGTCAAGATAACCCTATTATTTTTTATATCCTCGTAATAGTATGATCAAAAGATGATTATAATGAATATCAACCCTAGGGAGATCAAGATGAAGCACTTCTCAAGTTGATAAAATCAGGTGTTAGACTACCTTCAAACTTTCCTACAAAATAATTACAAACCTTAGTTAGAGAATGATAACAATGTGACAAGAGCAATATTTTTTATAAATAGACAAACCTTCTTCTTATAAAAAATGAAAATAAATACAAACAAATTCAAAACCCACAAATCCATATTTTCTAGCCAAGATCAAGATAATAAGTCAATGATATGTGGATCAACTTGTCACAGACTTAACTGAATCATTATTTTCCACTTCAATTCACAATGATTCTTTGAAAGAATAGGTAAATTTGGTTGAAGGTATGCAACAAACATTTGATGAAAACATAACCATAGTGGATCAAGGTAACCTAAATGAATAGTTAAAGTCACAAGAGATCTTACAAAATGTTATATTTGACATAGAGCATACATTCTTTAACCATAAAAAATATCTTATTACATTAAAAAATTAGAGACCCAAACATTCAATTTGGATTGAGGAAATCCCTCAAGACAATTTGGCTAGTTCATTCCAACCAATGCAGTGATTGGTAAACAATCACAAAACTATACCAAATCAACAAGGTACTAAAAACCCAAATTTAGGGTATGTTTTACAATCCAAGAATCAACATGTGTGTATGTATGTGTGTATATATGTGTATATATGTGTATGTATGTGTGTATATATGTATGTATGTGTGTATATATGTGTGTGTATATATATATATATATATATATATATATATATATATATATATATATATGTATGTATGTATGTATGTGTATCTCTCAACCCAAGGATCAAATCAAAACCAAAACATAGAATGAAAGGTATACATTCCCTTTATATCCACACAAAACCAGGGGCACATTCCACCCCAACAACAACAAATCCTGGGGCACATTCCACCCCAACAACAACAAAACCAAGGGCACATTCCACCCCAACAATAATAAAACTAGGGTCACATTCCACCCCAACAATAAAAAAACCAAGGGCACATTCCACCCCAATAGTAATAAAAATAGGGGCACATTCCACCCTAATAACAACAAAACTAGGGGCACATTCCACCCCAATAATAACAAAACTAGGGGCACATTTTACCCCAATAAAAACAAAACTAGGGGCACATTCCACCTCAACAAAAACAAAACCAAGGGCACATTTCACCCTAATATCAACAAAACTAGGGGTACATGCCACCCCAAAAACATCTTATCTAATCCATAAATACACCAAACATGCAAGAGTGGAATTCTATGAAATAAATTGTTTAGAGATTGGAGACAAATAATAGAGTTAAAAAGTACAAATTTGATGAGATATGTCCATATCCATTTGATTTATCTATTCTCCAAAACCCCTTTCTACCTAATTTTGAGGCACCTAAATTTGATAAATAGAAAGGAAAGGGAGATCCATGTGAGCACATACATGCATTATTTATCTTATGTCAAGAGGTTGCTTATAGTAGTGAGTACTTGCTTCAACTATTTCCACAAAGTTTAGTAGGATAGGCTTTAGATTAGCTACTTAAACTACCCAAGGGATCAGTTGTAGATTGGAATGACTTATCAAAAAAGTTCATTAACCATTTATCATATAACATAGAACATGAATTGACCATTATTGACTTGTACAAAGTTAAACAACGTGATGGTGAAAGTTTTGTTGCATATTTGCAAAGGTGGAGAGCATTAGCAGGCTGCTTTCAACATAAGTTGATAGAAAAATAGTTGGTTGATATATTTGCACATAACTTGCATCTTGCATTCACACATAATCTATAGTTAACTTGTGCTAACTCATTTGAAAAAATTATCAATAAAGGAGTGTAGATTGAAAAGGCTCTTATTACTAGAGGTCTTGTCAAGATTTTTGAATAGTGTCAAACATATAATAAAAATAAATCACTGGTTCAAATAGTTATATAGGATAAGCCTAAGGGCTTTAGAAAAAATAATAACATGGTTGGAAATGGGGTGACTAAAATAAGACACATACAAATGGTGCAGGCTACACCTCCCTCAAATGTACAATTAAGTCCCCCAAATCCACCACCTAATTTACAGAGACAACCTCCATGAAGGACATTTCATAAAAAATTTAGAGTCTTTAACAAGTTACGAGAATTGATTGAAATAGTGTTACAAAGCTCATTATAGCTAATTTAATTGTATGGATAGTATCAAAGCCATTTCCTCAAGATCAACCAAAACCAGATTGGTACAAGGAGAATGAATGGTGTAACTTCCATTGTGTTCTTGGTCATGGTGCATATCATTGTGTCTAATTATGACATATTATTGAGGACTTTATTGAAAGTGGTGAACTAGAAATTAAGTTATCCCCTAATTAGGACACAAATCAAGATATGGGAATCTATAAAGACCCCTTTCCTTGACATGATCCACCACCACCAAAAAATAATAAAAATGGTCATAATCAAGGATAGAGGTAGAATTAGAACCAACAATAGGGTCAGAATCATAATGAGCATAATAAAGATCATAATGCCCATACTAACAATGTGGCTTATAATAACATGGCTTATGACTATAATAATATTATGGGGCACATTTCCATTGCCCACATTGCCATTATTATTATGAAACCACATGGACAATATCATGTTCTTCATAGCATGGGACCCATCATTATAGGGTCAATACCCTCTCCCCCTAGTAATATTACGTTAAATTTACATAATCATGTTACAACTCCATTTACATAGGTTACTAATTCTAAACAATACATCCTTTTTCTAATTATAAAGGTTTCTCATCAACTCAAAGTTGCATAAATATAGTTAGATGCCCACATGTCACCATCCAAGGCCCTTTTCCTTCCTCTTCTAATTATAATAATTCCTTGCCACCTCTAGGTTGTGCAATCACAACTATACACCCGTGAGTTACCTTCCAGGGCCCTTCACCCAATTCTCCATAAAACCCAATGAAAACATTATTTTAATGACTTTAAATTCTAATACTATCCCAACAAAGACTAAATTATCTTAATCCATAATTAAAGAGCTTTATAGTCTAATAGACCAATTGAATAAAACCCCTACACAAATTTCCATATTAGAAGTCTTGCAGATTATGATGTCCATAGAACTAACAAAAAAAACCTTTTGAAAGAGTCTATTGTGCCTAATTATATAAACCCTAATTAGTTCTAGAACCAAGTTGGACATTTGTCTTCATTGTGGAAAATCACATTTGATCAAAAAGACATGTCCACTCTTGGCCTAAACCATAATAACCCAATATACATTGAGATAATCATTGCAGATCATAAGATCAAGTAGGTTCTTATAGATAATGGTTTAGGGCTAAACATCATATCTCTTAAATTAGTACAGTGATTGGGCTACATGGATAAAGACATTCAGCTAGAAACTATTATAATCAAGGCTTATGAAAATGTCAAGAGGGAGTCATCTGGTTTAATTTGGTTACCAGTCATGTTGTGTCTATTACTCATCACACATTATTCCATATTATGGATATTAAGCTTCCTTATAACATAATTCTTGGTCATCCTTAGATCCATGAAGTACAAGTAGTTCCATCCACTCTTCACCAGTGCCTTAAGTTTCCCCATAATGAGATTGAGGTTACTATTCTTGTTGATCAACAACCATATTAGTATTGCAAACATCTTAAAGTTGAGTTTCATAATTATAACTATTACCCAATTTCTTAATTCATTGTGAAGAAGAACAAAGCCATCATTTTTCATCTATTTCCATCTAACTATATCAACCCTGGTGATCTAGCCTCCACTTTGGTTGATCCATTTCCTATAGCTCTTGCCAAGAAGGCTATTATTAAAGACATAGGTATTTCCATGTACCATCTAAAGGTTGTCCTCCATATTTAAAAATTTCCTATCCCTTAAAATAATTTGGTAAGCCTAAAACTTCCTAGATTCCTAATAGACCTAATCAGATTTGGTAGCCAAATAAGAAACAGCCAAAACCTCCTATGGTATTTGTACTTGTAATCACACCAAAGAAAGATCGAGAGGAATTTATTGAAGGAGATTAGTTATATTATGAAGGAATTATTGATTGTTTTTAGAATATAAAGTATCTTATCCCTAACTAGATAATGGATCATCTTGACTATACAGGGAAAGGCTTTAGCTCACAAGCATAAGGAATTTTAGAACCCTTATCATCTAGAGTTTTCAATTAGAATCATGGTTTAGATTTAAACTACCAGAGGATGACCTCATGACTTTTGATAGTGACTCTTCCAAAGTGACTAGCGATGAGGCTCCTAATTGTGACACAACATCCCATTATAGCCTTTTTGATGAGCTTGTTAACTTGAATTTATTTTATTCAAATGCCATATTGATAATAATGCATATTGGAGCTTCTCATCCTGAAGTAAAAACCCATCATAATGGTGTTTCCCTTCCTAAATTAAGACATTATATCTTTACCATTGGAGCTTCCCATCTTGAAGCAAACCCATATTGTGCCCTATACCTTTAAAATATTGAACTCATAAATTGGAACCAACAAAATTCAATCATATGCCTCGATGAGTTCCAAAATGAAGAATCAATTATAGAACACATGGGCCTACATGATGGATTACCCATTGGTGATCACAAATAGGGCTTTGAATTTTCATTGGATCCTTCTACATACTTTGGAGAGTAGGCAAACTTTATTTGTCATAATAAATAACAAACATTGAGATCTTTAGGTGAAAACCTCTTTGAGGCACTTGTCAATTAGGGAAAAATTAAAGAAAAAGACAAGCCTTTGAGTGAAAACCTATTTCAGGCACTCCTAGGTGGGAAAGTTTGCCCATCCCCTTAGGATATAGAAGGTCCATCTATCCCAAGTTCCATAGCTAGTACAAGAATTTCTTCATAACAACATCAAATATTTGAGCATCTTGCTCTTGAGTTTCTTGAGGTTTTTACTACTTGGCCTTTACTTGAGAAGGTAGATTCTGATTCTTCATACTATCTAGATCTTTGGGAAGAACAAGAAGAAGATATTGGAAAGGAAGATGATCATGACCATAAATTGCCTAAAATTTTAGAAGATGGATCCACACTCCTTGTGGAGAACATAATAGAAGTGAACTTGGGAACCTGTGAGGATCCCAAAAAGTGTTTATCTTGGAGCTTCCCTTACTAAAGTAGAATGTGAACATATTATATCCATTCTTAAGGATTATATAGACATATTTAGATGGGCATACTCTAGCATGCCAGGATTGGACCTAGATTTAGTTGTGCATCATCTTGTTGTTCATATCGATGCTAAACCAATCAAGCAAAAATTGAAAAAGATGCATCCATGCATCACCCTTTTGGTTAGGGCCAAATTGGAAAAATTGTTAGGAACCAATTTTATTAGACTATTATATTACTCTAAATGGGTTTCCAACATAGTCTCAGTGAGTAAAAAGACCTTGGGTATATGTATTTGTACTAATTTCCAAGATATAAATAAATCATGCCCAAAAGATGATTTTCTTTTGCCTAACATTGACATGATCGTTGACTCAACTACTAGGTACAAGATGTTATCCTTAATGGATGGATTTTTTGGTTATAATCGATCAAAATAGCCCCTAAATATTAACATAAGATTAAGTTCACCACTTTATGGGGGACATTATATTACCAAGTCATGCCATTTGGTTTGAAGAATGCTAGAGCCACATATTAACATATAGTGACTATCATTTTTTATGACATGATGCACAAAATTACTGAGGACTATATTGATGATATACTAGTAGAATAAAGAATAAGAGATGAACATCCTAACATTATAAAAGGAATATTTTAGAGGCTTCATGAATATAAAGTCTACTTTAATCTTAAGAAATGTGTCTTCAGAGTCATGTCAAAAAAATTTCTAGGGTTAATTACATGACAATGAGGGATCAAAGTAGACCCTAAAAAGGTCAACACTATTGTGAAAATGCCTCCACCAAACAATATTAAATAGATATGAGGTCTATAAGGAAAGATCTAGTCTATACATAGGTTCATTTCTCAATTGGTAGATAAGTGCCACCTATTTACCCACCTCTTAAAGAAAGGGGTAACATTTCAATGGGATGAAGATTGTCAGATAGCATTTGCAAAGCTTAAGACATACTTGTCCAATCCACCAGTCTTAAGACTACCATCATAGGGAAAACCACTACTTCTTTATATAACAGCCACAGAACATGCATTGAGGGCACTTTTGGCTCACATGATGATCATGATAAGGCACATGTTGTTTATTTTTTGAGCCACACATTGGTAGCTTATAAATGTAATTATATGCCTATTGAGAAGGCATGTTTATATATGGTGTTCACCACTCAAAAATTGTGACATTATATGATAAATAACAAAACTATTGTTATCACCAAGGTGGATCCTCTCAAGTTCCTCTTATCTAAAGCATCTCTTCAAGGACACATGGATAAATGGGTTATGCTCCTTAGTGAATTTGATATTGATTACCAAAATCAAAAGGTAATGAAATGTCAAGTACTTACCGATCAACTTATGGGAGTTCCTCTTATAGATACTCAACCTCTCAAGTTTGACTTTCTTGATGATTCTATCATGATAATAGAACATGTACCATAGGATCCTGACTAGTGGACACTTTATTTTGATGGATCCTTCACATCCTGGGGATCTAGAGTCAGCATATTATTGATCACACCATAGGGGGATTTGATCCCCAAAGCATTCCATATATAATTTCATTGTACAAATAATATGGCCAAATATGAGGCATTAGTTAAGGGATCTACCTTATTACACAGTGGGATATTCAAATCTTAAAGGTCTATGGAGATTCATAGTTAATCTTAAATTAGACCACTGACCAGTATCAAACAAGAGATGACAAGCTTGTTCCTTACAAGTAAATTGTTGATAACCTCAAAACACATTTCAAATCTCTATAGTTTGAACAAGTTCTAAGAGTCAATAACAGATCCACTAATGTAATAGTAATAATTGGTTCCATGATTCAAATGCATGATAGTGCTAAAGATTATCAGTTCTTGATTGAAAATCTTCTTTAGCCAGTGCACACTATAATATATTTAGAGAGGGTATGCATCATTTCTAGTCCTAATCCCCTGCCTGAGCTCCCATGGTACCAAGATTTTTATAACTATTTCTATAGTCATGTCTTCCCCATCGACCTTTCCAACAACCAAAAAAAACTATTTGTTCATCACTTAACATGTTATACCCTCCTTGGAAACATGATTTATTATAAAGGCTATAATGTAATGCTTATTCATTGTTTATATTCGAGATAATCCAAACTAGTACTAAAGGAGGTTCATAAAAGAATGTGTGGGGTCCATACCAATGGTGTAGTCCTAACAAAGAAACTCCTCAAAAAAGGCTATTATTGGCCCAAAATGGAGATATATGCTAGTAATTATGTAAATAAGTGTGTTACTTATCAGCAGCATGGAAAATTGATACATGCACATTCCTTACCACTGCAGCCAATCACAACACATGGCCATTCTCAACATGGGGTCTTGATCTCATTGAGAAAATTAATCTGACATCTTCAAATGGCCATAATCACATTTTGACTATAAATGAGTACTTTACCAAGTGGATTGAGGCCATTCCTCTCACTTATGTTATCTCTAAATAGATAGCCAAATTCATTCATTATCATATCATCTCTTGATATGGCATCCCAACCCATATTATATCCGATAATGGCATATCCTTTATGAACTAAGATGTGAAATCTCTTTTTGAAAAATTCAAGATCAAGCACAAGAAATCAACTCCATATAACCCACAAGGCAATGGATAAGCTGAGGCATCAAATAAAACCATTATAGCCATCTTAAAGAAGATTGTCAATGATGTTGGCTATAATTGGCACTTGCAACTTTTTCCTACCCTTTGGGCTTATAGAACCAATCATTGCACCCCAAATGGAGCCACTCCATACTCCCTTATTTTTGGCACTAAATATATCATCCCAGTTAATATTGAGATACCATCATTAATAATATCACTAGAGCACATTGAAGATGATGAAGACTATAAAGTCTCATGGCTACAAGAAATAGAACTTCTTGATTGTAAGTGTTTAGCTGCCTTAGAAAACTTGTAGGCCTATCAGAATATATTATGGAGAAGCTACAACAAGTGCATTATCCCTTGAGAATTTGATATTGGTGACTTGGTTTTGAAAGAGAACCAAAATAAAATGAATGTTAACTGCAAAAATAAAGGTAAGTTTTAGCCTAATTGGTTAGGACCATATATTGTCATGGTGAACTATGGATCAGGAGCATATCAACTAGCTAAGCCTAATGGTGAATAAATTCAAGAGCCCATGAACATCATACACCTTAATAGGTTATACACATGAACAAATTTAAACCATTGTCTATAAGACCCCTAACTTGGGGCTAACTTATGCTGAAGTAATTTTATCCCACCCTTTTATCTTACCCTAAACACAATATATACTACCCTAGTCCACTCTTCATGATTCCAAACAGTGAAGGATTTGAATCATTGGCACTCTAAACACATTTTCATCCTATCATGGAATGTTCTCTTTGAGGACCCTATTCTTTGGACCATTCTCCTTGAGAATCATTTTTTTTGTTATGTCTTGGGCATGTTGTAAGCTTAAACACTTTTTATCCCTTAACCAATTATGATCCTGATTATGTCTCATGAAGATTATGAAACTCCTCAACATTGATTTTATAAATTATTTCATCAAGAATAGTATTTTTTAGCTTCTTAAAAAAAAGTAAGTAAGAGCATCTTTTTCAGTTCTAGACCTTTGGTACACTGTTACAGATAGGTAAATGTAGTAACTTCTTTAGAGTTACTTCATGATCCACATTATTTTATATCACATTTATTGCTCTTTATTACCATATTAGGAACCTCACTCTCACCTATTTTTGAGCATGGGCTGTTGTAACCAACTTAGCTATTTTATTAGAACCTTTACTCTCGAACATGCATCTCCTTGACTAGGTGGTCCCACCTTATGCATATTTTATCCCAAAAATACCAAAAATGTTGGAAATACTTTGAAAATACCAAAAACATCAGAACATGATCCACAAAATAAAAAAACATTATCTCACACTTATGTACATTTTTAAATTCCTATTCCACCATGCTATGCTCTTGCCATTTTACAATCATAAAAACACCAGCTCATCTTGTCCCACACACTTGCCATTTTGCAAGATCATTCTTTCTCATCTCATTAGCTTCTTATTTGTTAGACAATTCTAATTTTTTTGTCATATCTTCCATTTATTATATAACATTAATCATGTTGGTATAATCATTATTTTTTTCTCTATTTTATTACTTGGGAGAACTACATTTGGCCTGAATTTCATGTTAGAACATACATCCATAGAACTATTTAGGTAACATCCACTTGTCTTGTACATCTGGAGTCAACTCAGCCAACCATTTCCTTTTCTTCTCTTCCCCCATTTATTCTATCATTGTTCCTATTTAATTATGGAATAATAGATGTGTCATTATTTTTTTTTATGTTTTGGTAGAAAGTAATGCCTCTACTGCACATGCATGAACATTTGTCTTTAAACTGCACTAACTTAGTTTTTGTTTGTATGTGTTTATTTGAGTTTTCTTAGTGTTTTATAGTGTTTTATTGGTGTTTTGTTATGCTTTTGTACCTCTCCTTTTATTTATTCTCCTTTTCTCTTTTTATTACTTCTTGTCTCATTTTGGTCTTGTGTTTCCCTGTATGTTTTTGCTTATCTCTTTTGTGTTTCAGAACATCTTGATGATTCACATGGATCTTGATTGTTTATATCTTGATCCTATGTTATTACATTGTTCTTAGACCATTTTATTTATTTGATTGTTATTGGTGTCTTTTTTTTCTATTTGATTTCACTTTTTTCTTTTGATATTAAGAATGTCTTGATGGTCCACATGGATCTTGATTATTCATATATTGGTCTCATGTTGTTCAGATGTTCTTGTTGTTTATTTTTTAACATTTTTATTCCTACTTAGTCTTGATTGATCATATATTGATTTCAATTTAGGTTCATTTGTGTTTATATTTTTCTTTATCTTTACTTTTTTGTTTAAATGTAAATAGTTGTAACTCTAGTTTTGGTCATTATTTTACCATTATCTTTAGTTATAGGTATTCACATTTAAACTAGCTCAGCATAATTGGAATCTTTTGTCATTATAATTCATTCATACTTATGATGCCTAATTTATTTTTCTATATCAATTACTTTGTGCTCAGGTCTCAAAGTCTTAATGTCAACATCACTCTGATGAACAGTTCCCAAGAATAGTTTGCATAATTTAGACTCATGATATGGAATTTAGCATCTAGGTATTATGCATTTTAGCACTTGAATCTATGCTTAGACATGCATCTATTTGCATACATTATGATTCTAATCAGTTCTTGGTCATTTTTCATCATTCCTCATCCCATTCTCTCCCAAACATGGGTGAACTACATTGGATTGAAGTTCATGTTGGAACATGATTCCATGGAAATATGTAGGCAATGCTCAATTTCTATTGAGGTCAACATAATTATCTTGCATTCTTATTTTATTATCTTTCATCAATTTGTGCATTCTAATATGCTTGGTTTTATTTGGATTTCTAAGCCATTACACCATTGCATGTACATTTGCACCCACTCACTTTAACCTATATTTTGGGTTATATCTTTGAGTTATTTTGCTTGCCAATTGCCCATGTTGGGGCCCACCATCTGAATCACATCCAAATCAAATCATCTCTATAGGGGAAAACTATTCTTTATTTTTTATCAATGATTAAAATTCTCCCTATTGGGGCAAAACTATTTTATCATGATCACATCTACTCTATTGGGGCACTTCTTAATATCTTCTCTTTGGAGACCTTGTTCTAGTGGTGCTTCCCTTCTTGAAGTAGAATTTTCTCTCTTTTCCTCTAATTTCAAGCTCTCCACACTAATACCCATGATGGCATTATTCTACTGGGCAACTTGTCTTGGATTGATCAATGCCATAAGTGTGTAGCTTGTACTCTCAAATTGGGTATGTTTAAAGTATGCCCCTTACATTTATGGATTATATATTTCCCATTCCCCCTATCTCTATGGCCTATTATACCTCTAATTGTATTTTGATCATTGATGGTAATCATGTGTGCAAGCATTATCTTTTATGGATGTGATTTATTCCATGGGTTAATTTCTCATTTTCTCTCTCTTTTCAAGAGCCCATCATTCTCTTCCATCTTAGTATGTCCTCTTAAGGGGGCATCACGGGCTTTTTCCAATTTATTCTTGAACACTCTTTTCTTTGAAAAGACATTGCTTTTCCTAAATGTCTCGCTATGCCTTCTCAAACAAAGGCAAAATGTAGACATACACTTCCAAACACTATTTGTGTTGGAATTATCAATCTTACTTAATTTTCACTCAAATGCACATTTTAGGTTAAAATTCATAAAACACCATAAATGATTCAAAATTGTCAATTATAAGTATCGATTTAGGTCAAAGTATCCCTAAATGGGGTAATGTAATTTATGGGCTAGCTAACTTTGATAAGATCATTTTGAGTCAAAATGATGATTTCACCTTTTATGCTTTGGATCACTCTTTTTTCCTAAATTCATTGGTACACATCATGTACCTTTGTTATTTTGTGTTTAAAACATCCTAAATGGGAATACAGTTGAATGCATCTAGTGTCACCCTCCAATTCTTCTTGAGTCAAATTACAATCTAGAAATATGATTTTCTAACCATTTTGATTGATTAAGGGCCATTTTCCAAATAATTGCACAAATGTTGATTAACCTTGTTTAAGGTTAATTAATCTAAATCAAGAGCTTAATGGATTTTATATGAGAGTTGTTGAATATTTCTTTTTGGAAATTAATTTATATTATCTACATCGTTAGGTGATGTCATCCTTGCGGTGGAATTCATCAAGCTATAAGTGCATAAAATATCATCATTATGGGTCTCCCATGCCTCTTTATTACCTCCCATGCCTCATTAGTGTCCCTTATTCCAAATTCATGATGAGTATAATTATGGATTTTAATTACATAATTCAATTAATCCATGACCACATATCTCAATCTTGAGATGGACGGTCATGGTTGATTTTGGTCATTCTTGAAATTCTATAAATAGAGAGGCCATGGACATCATTTTTAATCTTGATTTGTGCAAAGTTATTATGTTGAATTATCTCCACAATCCTTTGAATTTGACCATTGATTTTTGTTTCAAGCTTCATTCATAGGCTAATTTAGTGATTTCACATCTTGAATCTAGTTTTTTAGAAGTGTTCTTGAGACCATGGAGGAGTTTTTCCACCGTTGTTGACAAAGACAAGGATTCTTGATCAGGGAAGAACATGTATTTGAGCCATTATTAGATGATGGAATCCATTTAGGAAGGTAAATATTATGTTTTCTTTAATTTTTTCCTTCATTATCATTTGTAAATTCCCCTTGAATAGATAGACTTAGTTATTTATTTCTCTATGCATTCCTTTTAGATTTATGGACTAATGTTTGACTAACTTGCTTTGTAATCCTAATCTACAAAAGTCAACCTCCTTGAGAATAGGCCTTTAAGTCACATTAAAGTCCTAAATTGACTCCTTCAATCCTATCATGATGTCTCTCCACTTTGACAAGGTTGTTTGAAGGCTCTTAAATCTTGTTTGACTTTATCTTCATAGTTGGGCGTAGGAGAGAGTAAAAGTCTTATTAAGGATGTTGAATGCTCCTTAAAAAATTTGAAAAATTATGATAATCAATTATTGACATGTTCTTTCTTGACTTGGCATGTAATATGAGTAACATTAATAAATCTTGTCAAAGAGCTCTTATGCATTGATTTGATTAATTGACTATTTGAATTCCTCATTCTCTATCATGGCATAAAAAAGTGAAAACTTTGATTTGAATTAAATAAAGAAATATCTATCCATGTATGGTCTCTATACATGATATTAGACCTGAAAATGGATAGTTGAATCCATTAAACACTCTAAAAGACCTGGTTTTGTACCTTTAGCTTGCATGTCTCTCAATTCCTTATAGCCCTCAAAATAGGTAAAACTCCTTGTGTGGAAGAATTTAGGGATTATATTTGAGAAATAAAGACATTTTTGAGGATATATATCCCCTTATATCTCTATTCCAATTTTCAAGACCTAAATATGAGTGGAAATACACTTTTTAGCCCATTTCCTCTCTCCAATTAGGTCTCCATTAGCACTTAGGCCTAGAAATTGAGATTTTGCTCCAGAATTATCCCAAAAGTTTGAAAACTCAAATAAGTATGTGATTAAATTCTATAATTTATAACCATAATCCATGCCAATTTTGTACTTCTATAACCTTTTGTAGGTAGGAAAACCAAGAAATGGCAAAACAATTAGCCCTTTCTTATGCATGTTTCAAACTACCTTGAAAAATAAGAGTTGTTTAAGAATTTACAGAACTACATGTACATATTTTTTTAATTTTATAGGTATAATACAACCCAAATAATCCTTCCAAACCATTTTTATTTATTTTTGATCCTCTATACCTTGTTTTGATCTCAAATCTTCATAAAAGTACATCATTTCTTGAATTTGTATAGGTGCAAGTATAATAAAATGTAATTATAGGGACATAATTAGATTTATAAATTATTTTTATGTGTTTTAAAGTCCATAAAACTTTTTTTATTTTCTTAAGAGATCAATTTATCTAAACTAATCAAAATTGGTCTTCTAAGCAGCCTGTGAATGTCTTATCATCTTAACAATGATTCATAAAGTATAGGCCCAAAACATGAGAAAAAATGACAAAATTTTCAAGTTTAAAAGTATTCCTAACACATAAAAATATATATGGACCCAATTCAAAACCTATATATAGTCTTGAGCATAAGAAAGTGCTTCTCAGGCTAGAAATAATGCAACTATGATGTCAAGAGAGACATGAGTCTTGATAATGCTATTTGGGAACCCCTTTTTGGTTATAAAAACCTCTAATAATTATATTAAAACAGTATTTAATTTTTACCATTGTATTTATATCATTTATATTCATTAAACCACCTATAACCTTCATTAGATGATTTTAGGGTTTATAGGCAAACTACCTAGTCTGACCCTAGAACTGTGTTTGCCCCCGTTTCAACATTGTTTTAGGAGTTAAATACCTCATATAACACTTATATTAATATATAATAACATTAATATTGTCTCTATGTCCTTATATAATTGTAAACAAACCATAATTTTCATATTTTTAAACACACAGTCCTGTGTGTTTCATTTAGGACTACTAAACATAATCAACCTTTAGGCTTGTATGGGGGTAATAGTTATTTATTTTCTCACAATTAGTAGATTATAAGATAACATATAAAGTATATTTTAATTAATAATTATATTTTTAGTTCTTATTTTCTTTAATTTTACCTCCAACAACACTTAAACTTACAAACTCTTTGCACTTAGCACACATGTCACTATAGTCTTCAGGTTCAAGCCTACTTGGTCTAAATACTTACCAATGTTTTGACATATATTTATTGGAATTAATATTAGATCCATTTTTAATTAAGTTCACTCCTTTTAATCTATAAATTCACCATGTAATTATTTCATGTGAGATCTAGGATCCTATGTAACTTCCAAACTTGAAAATCTTCCTGAGTTTATACATAGGCCTGTGTATACCTATTTAGGCTCTATGAGAATAATTATATTATTGATATATTTTAAATTAATTTTTTCTCAAAATTATAAAATATTCAAACCTCATAAATATATATTTTAATTATTCATCACCTTTATAGGTCTTATCATATGCTTCCCAACTTATGCTCTCTCATAGCCCTGATTGTATGGCTATGGTTGAGTGACTATGAGATTAAAAATTATATATTGTATGTACTTGGATGTACTTTAAATTATGTTTTTAAGACCCTCTAAGTATTTTTTTTTGTTATACACGATTTTCATTCACTCAATCTCACCCTTACTATTGAACATTGCACCTTCCTCTCAAGTGTGAAGACCAACTTGATGTACTCAAACAACCCTACAGGTGATTTTTTGGTGTTTGAATTAAATTTTTGGTTTAGAGACTCTTATAAAATATTCATTAGGAAACTTAAATACAATTTATACAATGTTAATATATTAGTGTGTCTTATTTTTAAACCTCTCAAATTTCTTTATCTCTTGGATACCTTTTGAATAACTCATCTAGTTACCATGAGTGATGTCTCTTCCATTTAGGCCTATGACATCCTATAGATGGAAACTTGATCTCATTTCATGATGATATTTTAGGAATATGGTGTGTTAAATTATCCTTAGACTCATTTTTTTAATCCCATCAGCTAAATTAATCTTCAAAAAAACTATTTATTTTCTTTTCATCTTCCTGAGCATTCACTCAACACTATAGTACTAGTATTTTCCCCTCTTGAATAATAGGAATGTGTGTTATCCATAGGTTTGAGTTGATACTATGAAATTAAAACCTTATAGGTCATACTCCATAAATTCATGAGATCACTTGGATATAGTGGGCATGTATACATATTGGCATTATCTCTACCATGTTAGGCTTCATTCACAGCTTGTTCACTTTCTACTCAACTTGATGACATAAGACTATAGGTCTTCATAAAACTTAGATTCCCCTAGTTCAATTTGGAATAGGTATTCCCTTGAATCCATCATAGTCACCCATTTATCATACAATCTATTAAGATAATAGAGAAAATTAGGCATATACAATTCAAGTTCTAAATGCATTAAGACTCTATATAAGGAAAGGAACATCTTAACATTAAATCTAGCCTTGTATTTTCACTCTTAATATTTCATCTAGACTTTTGAACTTCATCACCAATGCATGAGTATTGCATTTTATGTGCCTGAGAGACTTACAATCTAGATAGACTAGTGGGACTACATTTTTCATGTTTAGGCCCCTTCATGATACAAATCTAAGAACACTTGTGTATCATCTCACTAAACTTCTCATGTAGTTATTACCTCTAAACACCTTTAATAGTGTAGTACCAGACCTTTTTAAACCACTCTTATGTAGATAGTTTGCACATAGGCCTCAAGGCTTGAGAATTTTGTTTATTGCTTAGATAAAATGATATTAGAGTGATCATGGAGAATATTGGTGGAATTTTAGAGCTTTACTTGGAATGAAAACATGATATATCATCTATAAAAATATGTTAAAATCTATTAAGAACCTTGAAACATCAAGAAATAATGAAAGTTGTCTTGTAAATGTGCATAAATGGAGTTTTATTTTCCAAATGAACTCACACATGTTGAGTGTGTCTTGGAGAAACATGTGAGATTATTTCACATATTGTACACATCTCCCTCAATTGTCCTTATGCATTCAACTTGTTTTGAGCTACCATTTCAAAGAAGAAAAGTGATCCTATGAGGTTTGTAAGCAATTTTGGAGTACCTTAGAGTCTTAAAAATTGTTCATAAAGGAGAGTGTATGGACATGAAAAAAAATTGCTCAAATTTAAATCTTACTATGACCCCCTCATCTAGAAAAAATATCAAACCCTGACTCTCTCTCCTAGTCGTATCATCCAAATGAAAATTTCCTTTGAAAGATTACCAATGGAGTGATGAAGATAAAGAAACATTTTTTTCATTTTCAAGACCTATGAAAGATTTAAAATAATGGATATGACCTATAAAATACTAAAAAAAAAACTTTGAATGTATTTCCACCTATAAGTGGATACCCCAAGTCTTTACAAACTCTTGAAACTGCCTTCTTGGAGTAAAAACTAAACTATTCTAGCATGCAAACCATTATTATGACTTCCTTATAACATAATTACATTGAAAAATAATTTTAAATATTAAAAAAGTGAAATGGTATGTGTATTCCATCTTGACCAACTTATAAATTGACTTAAATCCCTTAAAAGCATTTTCAAGTGCAAAGAAAGCTAGTGTATATTAGATGATCTCATGTAGAGAAAATATATCAATACAAGACCTTATAGGAATTTAAATGACCAATTCACCATTTTATTTAATGCTCCATGAAATTATAGTGCCTTTATAAGGTGTGGTGTGGTGACAGAGTAAACCTAGGTTTCTACAAAAACCTTAAACTTTGTTAAATTACCTTAATTTCGTCAAACAACTTTTATAAACTTTAAACCAAGTAATCAAGTTAAAGGACTTGACTTGATAAACTATACACCATCTTGACACATCATGACATACCCCTATGACCTACTAGACTAAATTTGAATGCATTGGAAAGATTGGAAAATATATTACCTCAAATAATGCTAATAAGACCTTACAAAGACCACTTGAAGGCTACCAAAGAACGACAAAGCTATGAACAAGGTTGTAAAAGCATGAAAAGCAAAGTTTCAAAACTATAGGGGTGATAGTTTGACCTTTAAGGTCAAAATTTTTAATAGGTACTTAGATTTTTTTGACATTGGATTCAATATTCAACTCAGTTGTGAAAGTTGTAGCTATTGATTGTGCTCTAAATGTGATTATCTTTGATATGTTGGGGATGGGTTGTCTAACTCATGCAGACCTTCTCTCAAGACCTATCACAAAGAAAACTTTAATGAGCCTTGAACTCACCTAGATGACACTATTATATCCAAATTCTAAAGGTGAAAAATATATAATTTTACTCTTCATTTACCATGGTGGTCCCCAACCCAGGATTGTAATGTTCAATAAAAGAAAAATATGGAAAATCAAATCAAATTTAGAAAAACTTAGTTCTCAGTGATTCAATCAACTTCTATAAAGGTTATGGATGTGTGTCTAATAGTATATCAAGGCTTTGTTTGGGACTAAAGGTAACACTATCAAGGTTATAGATGGCTGGATGGTAGCAAAGTTGTCATCCTAGGTTGTACCCTAGCTGAGAAAGGGGATTGTTCAGGTCCTCTTACTCAAACCTAGTCCAACATGAGACTAAACCTAGGTTATGGATCACCTAAAATTGGTTCAAAACTTTGGATAATGCCATATTCCTTTTGGATATATTACCTATACTAAGCATAAACTATATTATTTCTTGGGAAAGGGAGAGAGATTGATAATAATTCATAAAAGCATGTAAAAATGAGGTGATGCACCAAATGTTTTAATCCTTATGCTTACAAAAGACACACTATAGGACTCATTAAAGATTGAAAAATATCACTTCATTCATTATTTTATTAACCCTCACATAATTATTTCATAATAAGGCATGGAATAGTTGTCAACCTAGCATGGGAGGGGAATTGTACACTTCCACACTGACCAACATACTATATATGTGCTTAGAATGAACTGTGGGAACTACCAAAACACTACATGAAGGTGATAAAACTTAGGAATATGCAAGGAAAAGATACATTAACTTATACACATCAATTAATTCATAAGACACACTTTGATTCATGTTGTAAAATGGAGGAATTCAATCTCTTATTGCATCAAATAGGTGTTACAGTGCAAATCTTGGTAGAGTCTAGTCATGCCAAAGAAAGGGATCTATTTTATGACTTGATTCTATATTTATAGTAGAATAGGATGAGAGATATGGATATCATGCATAGAAGGATAGAAAAGGGAGTATAATGACCAAGATCCTACAATCATCTGACATTAATGTTATTAGAAAAGATCATCATGCCTAAGACTAATTCTGTAAAATGACCATAACAACAGTATCGATCCCTTTCAATTTTTTACTAGTTTGCATTAATGATCCTAATTGTTATAATGATATGATCAAATCATAATCAATATTATTCTAATGTTGATACAATCATAATAACTTTATTAATCTATTTTGATCTTGGTGACTTTAATTACTCTCCACTAGCTCCCTACTAGTTCATTTTAGCATGTAAAAAGGGTCACAATCA
This sequence comes from Torreya grandis, assembly GCA_037957365.1. Classification (NCBI taxonomy): domain Eukaryota; kingdom Viridiplantae; phylum Streptophyta; class Pinopsida; order Cupressales; family Taxaceae; genus Torreya; species Torreya grandis. Next base: position 2,610,126 of record JARHVA010000633.1, on the reverse strand, counting down.
ACTTCAGGACCACCTTGCCAATAACTTATCCATGATATTGGATTTGGTGATGAACCATAAAAACTAACGTGTCTACCTTCATGGTGTACCCTTGAAATATTTTTTCTCATTTGACCCTGACATTATTCAACCTTTATGAAGTCCTTAGCTTTCGACTTTTGATATTGGCCCTTGATCTTGATATGGGTTCCTAAAATTATGCCATCTATCAGCTCCTTATTCATTCTATAGGATCCTACTAATTTTTTTACCCTATAAATGAATTGTTAGATCTTCATTTAGGTAATTGATATCTTGACACTTGGTAACTTCTCATTCATTTCTAGGATCCACTAGCCTTTTGACCACAAGCTCATCATTGATCTTAATCCGGGCTTCTATAATTTAGACACTTGTCCTCACCACATTTGATATTAAGATCCTCTAAAATTTTTACCCTCTACACACCATTAGATCTTCATGGTATGTTTGAATGTGCACCATTGATCTAACTAATCCCACTAGCTATGTCAGGTTACCATTCACCATTAGATCTTTATCATGATTGAATGTGGACCATTGATCTTGATCTAAGCACTTTTGGACCTATTAACTCCCCATGTATCATTTATATATGATCTGATATCCTAAGATATTGACACTTGTTGGATCTACATTCATCCTAATGACATTTTAATTTAAATGTCTATTTACCATAGCTTGAACTTGACATCATCATGCACGTCTTATTTTGTTGGATCAACTTTGAGTATTTGTAACTTGAGATAGACAACTCATCAAGTCATGAAATTTAGATAAAATGATTAGGGAATGAAGATCATCATGTCCATATAATCCTTTGGAATGAGAGACTTTCTTAGCATACTTTTTAAAATACACAAGCGAGTTGATCAGTCCATTTTTGCATGATGTGTGATAACAACCTAGTTCTTCTAGGCCTGCTCAAGTCATTTTTTGATCATCTTTGAAGGCTTATATCTATAGATATAAATTTAACCAAGGAACCAAAATTTTAGGGAATCATTAGGGCATAAAATACATCATCTTAAGGAACTCTTAAGACCAACCTGACTCACAAGGCAAACTAGCATGATATGTTAAGTTTCAAATGATGGGGTGATAATTTGACATGTGGGGGAAAATTTGACAAGATTTTGGTGACTCAACTAGGAAGCATGCCTACTATGCTTGAGAAATAAAAAATCTACATGAATTTTGGACTAATAAATAATGACAAATTTTATTCATGGTTTCAAACAACCCCTTTGACTTGAAAATACAATAATTCCAACAAAACAAGAAAGGAAACATAGAAAACAAGGAAGCTAACTAAACAAAGCAAAATCAAACAAACTAATGTGCTAGGACAACACTTGGAGGAAATATTAAAAAAATAACTATGTATAGGGAAATTCAACCTTTAGTAGCAATTTTTTAAGTGCATCCCATTAACTAGGATAGGAAGCTCCTTACCATCCATCCTTGTAAGTTGGAAGGTGTTTTTGGATTTACAGCTAGATATTTTGTATAGACCAATCTAAAGAGAGTCAAAAAATTTATTCCTTCCTAGTTTAGCTCTATCCTCATCCCACTTGAGGACTAAATCTCCTTCTTTAAAACTTTGTGAAGAAGCTCCTTTGTCAAAGGTTCTCTTCATTTTTTCTTGATGGCTTTCCATGTCTAACATGGACTAATGTATTGTATCTTCTAGCTCCATGAGCTTAGTATATCTGATCTTCATAGGTTAATTCTCTAACAACTCAAGTTGATGCATCAATTATAGCTTAGGGAATTGAATAAAAATAGGAATTCTTACTTTCTTACCATATATCAGCTTGTAGGGAGAGTTGGAAATTGACCTCTTATAGGTGATCCTATCAGCCCATAGAGCTGAGTTCAATTTGAGATGCCATGACCTATGATTATATTCAATGTTCCTTATTAGGATATTTAATAGGTTTTTATTAGTAGACTCAGCAAGTCTATTACCTTGGGCATAGTATTTTCATGAATTTTTTATAAATACACTATGTTGAACTACCCATTGGCTGATTTTAGACCCTACAATAGCCATAACATTATCAAAAATGATGGTTGAAGAGGCTCCAAATATAATAAGTAAACCTTCATATAAATCTATAAAATTAGTCTCGTTTCTTTCTTTTACTACCACTACTTCTATCCATCTAGTGAAGTAATTTATAGTAGTTAGTATCCATTTATGTCTTGAGCTTGAAGGGGGGTTAATGATACCAATAAATTCCAATACCCATTGGAAAAAAGGACGATCTACTACAATTGGTTGGAAAGGTAAGGCTATAAGCTTCACCTTCCCTACAAATGTAACACATTATCTACATTTCCTAACCCATGCATGATAATCACCAGATAATCTTGACCAATAATACCCACCTCTCATGATCTTTTGGGTTGTGATCCTTGATGAATAATGCCCTCCACTATATCCAGCATGGAACTCTTCTAGTATTCTTTCTATTTGATGTGGCTTAATGCATCTTAACATCATACCAATGATGTCATTCGTAAACAAAACACCATCAATAAGAAGAAATAGAATGGATTGAAATATGAAATATCTTATTTTTTAAGGATTTAGGTGAGAAGGATAAATACCATCTTGGAAATATCTTACCAAATCATGATACCAGCTAGAAGGTGAGGCATAATTAGTTACAACTTCTTCATTAGTTTACACCATAACCACCTCATTATATCCTTGTAAGTCTTGGGCTAGATGTTCATAAATTATTTTGCCTCTAATCAACTTCATGACTTTGATCTCCACATCATACTCCATTATTTTTATTATCCAACCAGCTCTTTTCTCATTTATGTCCTTATTCAAGAGAAACTCCTTGACACTTGGATGTGCAACCATTAGGTATATCTTAATGTTAGATAACAAGTATATAAATTTATTAAGATACCTTATGACTAAAATAACATATTTTTTAAAAAAATATTACCTTGTTTCATATTACTCCAAGCCTTGACTGAAGAAGGCTATTGGATACTCTAAGGCCTCAAAATTCTGTAACATAAAAATGCCTGAAATGGTGTCAATGTTAGCATAGGTGTACAAAATGAAGTCCTTTGATAAATATAGGTTCATGAGCATAGGAAGACTAGCCATGGATTTATTAATTTCCTCAAAACTCATTACTCCTTCCTTGGACCATCTGAAGCTTTGATTCTTCTTTAGCATAGTTGTAAGTGGCTTAGCTAAAGTGGAAAAATATGAGATGTGTCTTATGATAAAATTGATCTCCCTTAAAAAAATTTGTAAATATATTTTGTGCTTGGCCAAGGAAAGTGCAAGAATTGAATCTATTCTTATAATATCTATTCTTAATCCATGCTTTGACACTATATGTATAAGAAGCTTACCTTTATGGACAAAGAAGAAAAACTTTTTGGAATTCAAGGATACCCCAAATTATCTACACCTTTCAAACACTTTCTCAAGGTGAACCATGTGCTCACTTTCATTCTTTGAATACATTATTACATCATCCAAATAGACCATCACAGACTTATTAAGAAGGCCCTATAATGCCATATCCATGGATCTCTAAAAAGTTGCTCCAACATTGGATAAACCAAAGGGCATCTTTTTATATGTAATTGCCCCCCTCTTTGTGGTGAAGGATGTCTTGAATTGGTATTATTCTTTGACCAAAATATGGTTATAACCGTTATATCCATCCAACAAAGAGAATTGTTATAAACCTACAACTGACTATAAAATCTATTCCATAGATGGCAATGGATAGTGATATTTAATGGAAGCCTTATTTAGGTCACAAAATTCAACACATTGTCTAATTTTTCCATTATTTTTCCATACTTGAACAAAGTTTTCCACCCAAGTTGAGTGCTTGATTGGAAATATAATATCTCACTCAATGAGATTATGAAGCTTAGCTCTCATCAAAGTCTCAAGCTTAGGATTAATAGGCCTTTGTCTTTGTCTTACTGGCCTAGTCTCATCTTCTATCTCAATGGTGTGTTGAGCTAGACTTGGGTCAAATCCCTTGAGATCACTATATTTCTATGTAAATAAATCAACAAAACTTGCACATAACTCAATGAAATCTTCCTTTTTTAAATAAATTCATACCTTACCCAGCTTTAGGTTCTTTCCGAGTGCAATTTCCACATTGGCATAATGTTCTTCCTTTATTGACAAAGTTAAATTTTCCTTATTTAGATCATCATCACCATTGAATATGTTCTCAAGTGTGACCAATCCCTTGGGTAACTTATTTGTTTTTATTTTCACAAGCTAATCACCATATTTTTGCAATTATTTTGACTGATTTCTTGAGGAAAACTCAACTTTCTCTTGTAAGAATTTGATAATCTGATTGTCATCTTCAAACACTTAATAATTATCATTATTATCTAGAACATAAGGCCTTACAACCACCTTAATGTGTGATTGGACCTTTTTAATTCTTACATCAGTTGGGATACTAAATTATACCCCAATGATAGCCAACCTATCTACATGTTTGTTCTCATCTCTTAGTATTACTTGAATGTTCAAGCCTTGAAAATCTTCAAGTAATTCCAATACCCTATGCTTATAAGATTTGAGAAATGGTTTTTTTCATAAATTAATACATCTCAATTGGTGAAATACAAGTTCACTATCACCAAAGACTTATGAGGTGTTGACTTTCATCTTCCTAGCCTATTGTAAACCATGAACTAGTGTCTCATATTTTGTAGCATTGTTTGAACAATCTAATTGAAACTTAATAGATGATAAGTACCTTTTATTTTTTGGAGAAATAAACATAATTATAGCCTTGATACCATGCTTATTACTTAACCCATCAAAGTATAATTTCTAAAGATCATCAATGGACTCATCATCCTTCATCAATGCTAAAATTGGTGCATATTTCTAATGCAAGAAATAAACACCAAGTCCTTATGTATTTAGATTTTAAGGATGATATTCATGTGATATAGAGGCCAAATATTCAAAGAAAAAATATGGAATCACATCTAGAGGTGATTTATTTTCCTCTACACTATCCTTTATCACCTCATCTGAGATGAGTCAATTAGTGTTCACAGCACTTAGCATATATGATTCTAAATGTAACCATGCAATAGGTTCAAAATGTATGTTTACCTTGGTACCATACCTAGTACTAAACATCAAATATGTATAATTAGATGATAAATATCCTCCAATATTTGAGGTAAAGTCCCTTGATAAATAAATGGAAAAGTAGGGAGGCAAGTCCACCATAACCACATCTTATTGAATGGAAACATTGGGGCAAGCATGTAGTGTCAGCTTTAGATATTTTATTATGCCTATTATATTTTTAGGTGAACCATCCTATTTCAATACCCCTTTAATATTTAGTTTATAGATGAGACCAATCTTGTTTGCAATTTACTTAGACATGATAATGTTATTGGCTCCACTATCCACCATATAGTTATGAACTAAATACCCACCAACTATCAAAGAGAGGTATAAAGGAAGATTTTTACTTTATTTTACCTCAACTTTGTCCCTTTTTTACATTTTGTGTACTTTTTATACTTGATGCTTCATTGGCTAGTCTAAATTAGTTAGGACAACTCCTTGTTTCTCAACTAGTTATGGAGACACCTTGAGAGCTAAAAGCTCTAGGATGAGAATATCCTTTTGTCTATGAATATAAAGGGAATCCCACATGATAATTATAGCATTTGATTTATTCATCTAATTTATTATTCTTATTGAGGATCCAATAACCTTTAGCTTTACCTTTTGAACCATTGGTTGTTCATGGACAAGAGGTATTTGAAGGACCTTCCTAGCCTTTGCATTTTGAATTTTTTGTATTGTAAGGGCATCAGGTTGATCTCTGGTGATCTTAGAAACAACCTTATGATCAATAGAAGCATTTCTCACATCTTGAGCCTCATAAATAGATATTTTTTTATCTCTACTTAGAGATACAACTTGACCACTTGTGTTGTTAGTCTCACCACCATGATTGAAAGCAACATAATCATCCATTTGCCAATTCACATTAGTGGCATTAGGTTACCCTTGAAATTTTTGAGCCTCTATTTAGGCTACCAAATTTTCCTCTTGATACTAACCCCCTTGAAGAGAAAACTCTTCTTGTGTCCTTTGGGGCATAGTAATGTTCTATGATACCAAAGCTTGATCCTGAGCATCATTAAGGTTAGATAGCTACTAATTTGGGTCATGAAAAAACTTTTTTTGAGGTGGTGGGGGGGAAATAGATTTTAATGTGGAAGGTGCATTAGGATCAAGAGATGCATATGGTTTAGATGGAACTATGACTCCCTATGATTGGTAAGGTGGTCTATTTTCTCTAAATCCTTGATAAAAAGGCATTCAATCTTTGAAAGGTTGATGGGAGGTCTAATTTTTTTGTTGATAAGGCCTACCCTGGTATTCTTATCTCTTAAGATAAACTATTTCATTCCCAAAATATTGTAACAAATTTTTCAGTTCTCCAAACTCACTAGCTTGACTAGAAGGGGCTATAATTTTAGCTTGACGAGTTAGAATAGGGGCTAATGATGGAAATTGAGGAGCTTGATGGGGTGGAATAGATTTCAAATTTGGTAATATATGCATTGAAGGCTTAGGAAATAGCTTACCATCTTATATCAAACTACTTTTTGCTCTTATAGAAACCTCATAAGCATTTGGCAAGCTATTACCACCCATAGACTATATCATTACACTAATATCAAAATCAAGGTATTTTAATAATATAAGAAGACATATTTTGGGTATGGTCTAATAAATATAAGAATCCTAGTCCATGTCTTTTGGAATCTAAGGTTAAAATCAAACATGAACCTATGGGGAGCTCTTTAAATGGTAGTTAGTTGCTTAACTAATGATAGGTGATCAGATTTATCTTCAAACCATCTGACCAAGGATACACCTATCTCATCCTAGGTTGTAATGGAATTCAAAGGGAGATTTATATACTACTACAATGATTTTCCTTTGAAGGAAGTAGCAAGCAATCTGATAGCCACATTAACTTCAAAAACACTATGAATGGAGAAAAGATTGAAAAAATCTTAGATGTGCTCAATAGCAGTTGTTTGATGTTCTCCTGAGAAGATTGGGATACTCTTAAGGTCAAACATAGGAATATCATCAAATTAGGGTAAGTTGAATGGACTACCTCTGTTTAAGGTAACAAATACTTGATTCTTGATAACCATTGGGGTAGTAGGGATTACACCACTTAAAATAAAAAGATGACTAAGAGATTAATATTAATTTTTGGGATAAGGTCTTGTCTTATTAAATCTTGATTTCTAATAATAATTAGAAGGCAACTCAATGAATCCATAGGGAATACCTTTACTAGCTAACCTTGTAGTAACTTTTGGCATGAGAATGCCATTTGGATGGTGCTATGAAATCTATAAATTTAAAGATATTTAGCTCCTAATGATGATGGATCTCCTTTGCTACTATAGATTCTTCTCCTTAGATCTAAATTTTAGTTATTCTAGGAGACCTAATCCCATAGGCATGCCATAACTATTGGCATCCTAAGTTTTACCCTAGCTAAGAAAGGGGATTGTTTAGGTCCTCTTGCTCAAACCTAGTCCAACATGGGACTGACCTTAGGTTGTGGGTCACTTAAAATTGGGTCATACCTCTAGAGAATGCCAAATTCCTTTTGGATATATCACCTATACTAAGTTTAAACTAACTTCTTTCTTGGGAAAGGGAGAGGGATTGACAATAATTCATAAAAGCATGTAGAAATGAGGTAATACACCAAATTTTTTATCCTTATACTTGCATAAGACATACCATGGGATGCATTAAAGACTGTAGAATATCACTTCACTCACTCTTTGATCAACCCTCAAATAAGTATTTCATAACAAGGCATGGACTAGTTATCAACCTAGCATGGGAGGGTAATTGTACACGTCCACACTGACCAACAGATTATATATGCACTTAGAATGACCTGTGGGAACTACCAAAACACTGTATGAAGGTGAGAAAACTTAGACAAAGGTAAGGAAAATGTACATTCACTTAGCCACATCAATGAATTCATAAGACACACTTTAATTCAACTTGAAAAATGGAATAACTCAATCTTTTATTGCATCAAATAGGTGATACAGTGCAAATCTTGGTAGAGTTTAGTCATGTTAAAGAGAGGGATCTATTTTATAGCTTAGAATCCTATATTTATAGTATAATAGGATGATAGAGATAGATATAATGCATGGAAGGCTAGATAAGGGAGCATAATGACCAAGATCATACAATCATCCAATGTTGATTCCATTAGAAAAGATCATCATGCCTACGACTACTTCTAGAAAATAGCCATAACAACCATATTCATTCATTTCAATCTAGTTTTGGCTTGCATTGATGCTCCTTATAGTTAAAATTGTGGTATCAAATCATTATCAATCTTCTTATAGCATTGATGTAGTCATAATAAATTAATCAATATATTTTGATCTTGGTGGCATCGATTTCTCCCTAATGGCTCCCTACTAGTTAATTTTGGTGCGTAAAAAGGGTCACAATCAGCTTTAGGACCACCTTACCAATGGCTTATCCATGTTTCTAGCTTTGGCAATGAACCATTGAAACTGACATGTTTTCCTCCATGTCATACCCTTAAAATATTTACTTTGGTTTGACCCCAATAATATTCTACCTTTATGAAGTCCCTGGCTTTCAACTTTTAATATTGGCCCTTGATCTTGATCTGGGTTCCTAGAATTATGACATCTATTATCTCCCTATTAATTCTATAGGATCCTAATGACTCTTTGACCCTTAACACACACTATTAGATATTTTCTAGAGTACATGAGATATTGACACTTGGAAACTTCTCATTCATTCTTAGGATCCATTGACCTTTTGACTGTGAGCTCATTGTTGATCTTGATCTGGGCTTCCACGATTTAGAAAATTATTCTCATTACATTTGTTCTTAAGTTCCTATAACTATTTGAACCTATATACATCATTAGATATTCATGGTATGATTGAATGAACACTATTGATCTAATTGTTCCCACTAACTATGTCAGGTTACTGGATTAAACATGGATTATTGATCTTGATCCAAGTACTTTTTGACTTATTGACTCTTTATGCATTGTTGATATATGATCCAATGTCCCAAGATCTTGATACTTATTAGATTTAAATTTATCCTTATGACATTTGAATTTAAATGGCTATTTTATATAGCTTGAACTCGATGTCACCACACACATCTTACTTTGCTCGATCAAATTTAAGGACTTATAACTTGAGATAGATAACTCATCAAGTCATGAAATTTGAAGAGAATGTTCAGGTCATGAAGAACCTCATGTCCATAAATTCCTTTAGCTTGAGAGGATTTCTAAGCATACTTTTTAAAATATACAATTGAGTTGATCAATTTATTTTTGCATGATGTGTGATGATGGCCTAGTTCTTCTAAGCTTCCTCAAATAATTTCTTGATCATCTTTGAAGAATTATATCTATAGATATAAATTACACCAAGGAACCAAACTTGTATGGAATCATTAGGGCACAAAATACATCATCTTAAGGAACTCTTAAGACCAACCTAACTCATAAGGAAAATTGGCATGATATGCTAAGTTTCAAATGATGGGGTGATAATTTGCCCTATGGGGGAAAAATTGACAACAAAATCAATGTCCAAGTATTCATTCCAAGGTAGAATTTCCTAGTTAGATGACCCTAATTATAACACCTATTCCTTGAAAGTTTTAAAATTGAAATGAATACATAATCACACACTAGTCAAATAGATTATTTGATTTGGCTCCTATAGCCTACCCCCTTCTTGTCTTTGAATAAGATGTTTCATGTTCCAATAATTAAGCTAAGCCAAAGATTTTGGGTTGTAGGTAAGGATTAAGTGTTACAAAATACTCCAGAGCATTTTCTATTAGAGTTGAAATTTATTGTTTATTGTATAAAATACCCTAATTTCTTCATAAAATTAGGTAACCTCTTTTGCTTTAGAGTATATTATTTTGGTTTTAGACCAAGTTTGAGCTTGTTTAATATTCTGATTTGAATGGGAGAGTCTTTTAAGAAATGTAGTCCTAATGTTTTGCTTATTTTTCCTTCAAGCCAAGTCTGACTTCAAAATGTCCATATATTAAATTTGTCACCAATTTGATATGTCTTGGTCTATTCTTAATCATGTTCTAAACTACTTTAAGGTTCCCATTTTTAGACCATTTCACCTCAATTTTGTGAAAATTATTCAACCATTGCTAGATTTCTTTATTTTCTTTGATCATCTTGGCACGGTATTGTCTACCTTTGTTTTGTTTAACTGAGTGTTCTAATTTGATTTACCTATAAAAATTGATCTATTTGTGAATTTTCATATTGAATTGGCTTTAACTATTGATCAAGTGAGACCTTTTTATCTTTGTTTTGGCCCCCTTTTCCCATTTTAGGTTGATCTGACTATATGTTTTCTCATCTTTGTTATTGCCTATCCTAGATAATTTGGTTTATTTATACCTTATTTTCATCTAAAATTATTATGAATTCCTACAATATTAATCCTTTACTTAGTCATTTGTCATATAAATAAGTTCAATTTCATTTGAAATTGATCAAGTTTTCAAGTCTTATAAAAGTGGTTTAGATTTAATAACTTTTGAACTAACAATCTTAGCCTTATGTTTTTAAATTCATATTTCTAAGGGCTATGTGTTTTTTTATAAACCAAATTTTTTTCTAAATTTACCCACAAGTCCCTAGGTAAGTAAGGAGATGCCATTAGAACTCACTCACTTTCTTGGGACTCTTTTAACTTAATAATTTTTATTAAACCTTTTGGGTGCCTAGGATTTTTTCACATGGCACTATCTCACATTCCCACTCCCCTGGGCCTCTTAGGTTTCCTTAGTATACTATCAACCATTTAGATGAGTAGTATCATACCATGTGGCATGATCCTATCTCTCTAGGCCCTTGGGGTTAATCTTTATACATCCACTGTTCATCAACCCTATAGATTCCTAAGATTATGCCAAGTGACACAATCCTATTTATCTAGTCCCATAGGGTGGTTCATATCCTTATGAGTCTAATATTAATCCATAGGTGAATGAGATATAGACATGAGTAAATGTCTCACTTCATCATAAGATTAAAAATAATTAGCACAACTAAGTGCTAAATTAATCCCTAACTGAGTGAATGGATGCCATGTGCATTAACCACCAATCAAACAGTGTGATGATGTCCACATAATCATTTCACTTGCTTAAAATTTATAGTCATATTTCCCATCAAGACCATCATGGAAGTTTAATACCTTTCCCTTTAGGCCTAAATTATTTAAATTCTCTTAAATATATAAATTTTGAGTCTCATTTCATTACTTAAAGAGATATAAAATCTAAAAATGACTAGGGTTTATCTATTGATTCAAAGGTTCAAATTATTTACCCTTTAATTGAGTAGTTATATTACTATAATAAAGGGATGAATATGTGGAAACATAAATTTGGTCATAGGTTATTGTTAATACTAATTCTTCACACATCATAAACTACATGGATTGCATCAAAATACAATACTCTTATTCTCCATTCCTCTAAGCGATTATTTTTATATATGGGTCTGACCCTTTGTTGGCCATCACTTCTTTATAGAAAATTTAATTTAAAATGATCAAACTACTTAAAATCACCCTAAAACTATATCTAATTTAGGATAGTGTTATTTATAAGTATAGACAAGTATGCCCTAGGTGGACAAGATTGCTTCCATGAGCCTATCCACTTAGGCCAATGGTGTCCCACACCAAATAATGTCTAGTTTCTAAATTTCAATTCATTCTTCTAGGTCTTCCCACACATTTCACATGGTCAAATAAATAAAATTTTCAAAAGGTTTTCCTTTAAATACACATAAAAGGTCATTAATTTCCCCCACTTGGCATGCACTTATCTCAATCTTACACACTATTTCACATTGAGTAAATCTAACATATTTTTTCAAAATTCAAGATCACTCAAAAGGAACATCTATAATCCAAGTCAAAATCCTTAAAAATAAAGTAAAGAGATATAATTTTAAAATATCAAAGCCATTTTCTAGCTACATGCATATAGTCAAAGCAACACATTTGAAAACTAACTCTAGGTGGGAGAACATGTGGGCTTATTTTCCCTCCTTGAAGTATTAGATACGTATCATCAAGAGGATGATTTAGGTCAGCTCAATGCATTAAATTTCCTTCTTTTTATAGGTTTTCAAGATATAAAAGTGCCACTAAGATTTCATAGACAAGAGAATATAACCAATAAATTTTGTGTGGCATAATTTAAATTTTGATATGTCATATTGTTTAACAAATATGGGTATCAAAGGCACAATAATCAATTTTATTTCAAAGTTAACATGGATAAGTCTATGGTCAATGGATTTAAATGGAATGTTATATTTTCCACTTATAGTAATCTTGTCTAGGAATAATCTTTGATTCTACCTCTAATTTTTTATTTCCAAAAAAATCTTCCTTCTTATATTTTCCTATCAGTCAGTAATCTTAATCAATTGGGATAATTATGTGGTCAATAGATAGGAGTGGCCTACACTACAGCCCACTTACATTAGACATATATATAAGTAGTTTGTGATTATGTTCCTAACCTTGAACATGCTCAGTCACATATTTCACTGATATTCATTGTCAAACATTAGAAATAGTTAATTGAAATCCTAGTTTGAGATAAGGTTTTTTTCTTCCTAGTGTTTTCTTAAAATAGTAATTTTCCTTATTTAGTAAATTATCAAAATCATAATTTTTGATTATTGTAAATATTTAACATTATGATATACTCTAGTTTTAAACTTATGATCATATGAAAAAATTATCAAAAATAGGGTAAAACACATATAGTGATACTTATTCAAGTTAGTTTAACAATAGTGGCTACTCCATTTTTAGTATTACAAAGCACCTAGTATTTGAAATGTTATTAGGATGCCTTTGGATGATGAATCTATATGTAATGTCATTCACATTACATTGATGTCTCAAATATATACATTTTAATCATGGATTCAAAGTTTGAATCATTCAATATGATTACCCATTACAATCAATGGTATCTCCTCCACCTCCCTCATGACTACCATAAATTAGTTCACCTATTTAAAATAATAATGCAAAGATATTTGTTTCATCTATGTAATATCATTCTATACATCTAATTCATATGAGAGTAGTGTACCCGCTTAGAAAACAAGCTTCACATAAAAAATTTATTTTGATTTCATAGATATCTTCATTTTCTATAATGCATCCTAAGGAAGTATTTAAAATAGTTTAGTGTGTTCCATAGTGAAAAAAAGTAGTCAAAACCTCTCCTAATATAAATGGGATTGCACCAAGTCTTGTGCCATCTATATTTACACATCCTACAAAAAATACAATGAGTAGTATTCAAGATAGATACATTATATTACCCAATTCATTTTTAGATTCATATTCATCTACATGTTGCACTTATTATTTGTGAAAATTTACCCTCATATTCTATGATATAGGTATGTATTATGGTCTCCATTAATAGGATCATTGTTTAGTTTATTTTAATGTTTTCACATATTTCAAAAATATAAAAACATTTAGATATTTTAAAAATAGAAAACATTCAAATATTTCAAAAATACAAAAAAATTCAAATATTTGAAAAATATAAAACATTCAAATATTTCAAAATAAATACCAAAAAAATTAAAATATTCTCAAAAATGAAAAAAAATAAAGACCTAAACATGACATGAGTTTCTAGTTTACTTATTTACATATGTCATTTATCACATATTTTGGTAGATATCATATTATTTTTCATACACATGAATTTCAGGAGGTATATGAGTGTGATGTAGGACATACATATTCTACATGGATTCTTAGATATTAGACTCCCTTGCACTTAGTGACCATCCCTATGCTAGGGGCATATATATATATATATATATATATATATATATATATATATATATATATATATATATATATATATATATATATATATATATATATATATATATGCCCTCTCTGCCATATTGAGCTATATATCATATAATTTTTTTATATTTACTCATATCTTACATTATGCTACATGTATATGAAACTTTACTATGATATGGCATTGATACATATGGTTTGTGTAGAATAGTTTTAATTTATAATATGATCCTTTGATGATGTTACTTTCTAGCATGATATGCTAGACATAGATTGACTATTATGTGTGGCCACTTGGCCTTATGTGTGAAACATATTTATGTCCCTTATTTATGAAATTTTTTATGTCATTTGTGTGTGTCCCTTGGCCTTGTTTGTTGTGACATTTTTATGTCCACCATTTATGGCCCTTGGCCTTATGTGTGAAATTTTGTGTTGTGTTTTTATACTTGTTGTGCTTGATTATTAGTCCCTTGATTCATATCATATACTTTTACTATGTATTCTTATTTAAAAATAGTTATTTCATTATGTGCCTCATTTCTAAATTTGTATATACATGACACTTGTATGCCTCAAATTATATATATATATATATATATAATTTGAGGCATACAAGTGTCATGTCTATAAACATTTAGAAATGAGGCACATAATGAAATAATTATTTTTAAATAAGAATACATAGTAAAAGTTTATGATATGAATCAAGGGACTAATAATCAAGCACAACAAGTATAAAAACACAACACACACACACACACACACACACACACACACACACACACACACACACACACACACACAGAGAGAGAGAGAGAGAGAGAGAGAGAGAGAGAGAGAGAGAGAGAGAGAGAGAGAGAGAGAGAGAGAGAGAGAGAGAGAGAGAGAGAGAGAGAGAGAGAGAGAGACTATAATATGATAACATAATATCCACATGTTGACATAATTATATATGATTTTATCTCCATCACATGATATAGTTGAATCTTATTTTGATATGAGTAACTTGTATGTTGAATCTTATATGAGTAACTTGTATGTCAAATGGGGAATTACAATGGGCTTGTCTTAGAGATTCAAGCTTCCATGAGCAAAAAAAGATTTCATGATAGAATACATGTTTTAAATATTAAAAATTAATTCATAAATTAGACACATGACATATATTGGCACATTTATACATGTTATGGGGGTATATTATATTCATATACACTCACTTTACAGATATTCGATTACATATTCATACACACTTACATGCATATGCATGAACATATGCATAATAGTTATAGGAAAATAAATTATATATTTCACATATAATTACATTTGAGAATATATATGCATGGAATTTTATATCATATGTAATAGATTCAAGAGGCATGATATTGGTCCATGCATATATATACATTTTTTCAAATTCAAAAACACAATGCTAGTTTATGTGTCTATGTATTACAATATAGTTTACATATTTAATGGAAAATAGTTTTTATTTCACTTAAAATATATTTGTGTTTTTGTCATGATGGGAGCATTAATGTTCTTCATGCTCCTTTAATCATGAAAATATAATCTATATTTGTTTATATTAGTGCGATTCATTCTATTATGGGTAATGTGCATTCGAGTTTAGAGACACTTAACGGACTTGGCATTACTTGTATCAAAACCATTATGCAGTTCTACCTTCTATTATGAGTGATCTAAATTGTATTATAGTGACACTCAATAACCTTGGAATCATTCCTAATTAACCCATTTTTGTTTCATATTTTTTTGGATTATTACAGTGGGTACTTACCCCCATTCATGAGAGTTAGAGTATACATTTTTCCAACTCATAGGAATG
This sequence comes from Torreya grandis, assembly GCA_037957365.1. Classification (NCBI taxonomy): domain Eukaryota; kingdom Viridiplantae; phylum Streptophyta; class Pinopsida; order Cupressales; family Taxaceae; genus Torreya; species Torreya grandis. The sequence continues at coordinate 2,594,221 of JARHVA010000633.1, read as the reverse complement.
ACTAGTTATTCAAAATTTAGAATTGATCACTCTTAATTAGCCAATGGTTTAATATGAGGAACCATCTCACCAAGTTCCTCAACAAGGGGGCACATTTATCTAATGCTCTATCATATTTTACAAATCATAAGGTAACATGGTTCAATATCATTACAAGTGATCCTTCCTTGCTCCCCTTTCAATTTCAAATTTAAAATATAAGAATTGATTACTTCATGTGTTGTTTTAGGTTTTTATAAAATAAGATCACTACATGATTGAATTTTCTTATCAAAATACAAAGTGTGTTTTGTACACTCAAGTTTTATCGTTCTCCATTACTTTAGATATTTCATTACTAGAATAAAATGGGGGTAAATGTAGATACCTAAATTTGGTCACATATACTTAACAATGTTAATTATTTACATATATTAAACCATTTAAATTATTCTCAAATACATGGCTCTTATTCATTATTCCTATAGTCATTTATATATGTGTGGGTTTTACCCTTGTATTGATCATCACTACTACATAGTAATTTGCAAGTCAATACTCAAAATACCTTATATCATTCTCAGACTAGTCCCAACCTCAGGCCAATTGTCCCTCCTCTTCTAGGTCAAGTCTATGCTATGTGTATAGTTTCATTTCCACTTACTTTTCCACTTAGTGTGGCTGCATATCATTCCATTTAATGACTAGTTTCTAAAATTCAAAAGATTCATATGGGTCATCTTATTGGTTTCACTAGTCAACCAAAGGAGATTATTCAATTACACTCCTATAAATGCAAATCAAGGTAATTCATTAATTTGAATCCTGGCACTATCTATTGAGAACTTATAAATCACTACACATTAAATAAATCTACCCTATTATTCCCATATCTAATATAATTCATTAGGAGTGGTCATAATATATGTAAAAGGCATCTCAAGTCAATTCAAGAGATATCATTATCAAGTATCAAATCTAAAATACTAGTTACATACCTATATTGAAGTAATGCAATTTCATAATTACACTATGTGGGAGAACTACGTGTCACTTGATTCCCTCCTTGGAATACCTAGATATGTAGGCAATAGTTAATCATCAACATAGGTCATTAGGTTTAGTTCATTCTATTACACTTTATTTTTTATAGGTTTCTATCTCTCACAAGTACACTTAGGGTTTCCAAAGGAAGGAGAATAAAATTAGAGGTTTTTTCCACAATGTTAACATAATCAAAATATCTCAACCCTATTAGTAGATAGAGGTTTAGGTGATAAAACACTCATATTTTTATCACTATCAAATCAAATAAGTCTACACTTGGTATATGTTGTAACACTATGCTACTATCTAGGGAGTGTAGACCTATCTATACATAATCATGGAATTTGCTCCTAAACTTGAGCTATGACAATATTATCATGTCTTATATCTCATTGTTAGACACCTGCTATAGTCAACCAAAAACTAGAAGCACTAAATATATTACTCTTTGGTTATACTTACTATATTTAGAATATGTCACTTATCAATCAATTCTACTTTACATTCATATTTATGCTTAAATGTCATATATTAAAAAATAAATAATATATAAATATTTTTTACCTATTAAACATTATGATATGAAAAATGGGGTAAAAAATTAAGATGTAAGTTAGGATATCCATACCTATAAAAGAAGGAAAACTTAGGCATTGTAAAACTACGTTGGGATAGGTTTATTAAAAATATTACATAATATAAGTTGGCCATAAATATAATTATAATCAACCCAAGAATTGGGTGAAATAGACTCTAGAGATGAAGCTTGTACTTGTCTTTATAATTTCCCTAATGCATGCATTTATCAAAATTGGAATTAGAAAATAGGACCTAATATAATTTAGACATACTACTGAGTAAATAAAAATTCTATGATATATAATAAATCATACAGATTGATATGGAACTTACTATTTTTGGAAATATGCTAAAAGGGGAAAGTACCAAAGAAGAAACAATTTAGCTATAAATCAAACATGTAAGATTATGACCATGACTGTAAAAATTAATTTTATGGATATACAAGGTCACTATGAATCCATAACAAGGATTCACATCTACCTAGGATATGGCCACATTATTAAAATAAGCCCAAAATGTGATAGCATCTATAGGGTGAACCAACATCTAGTAAGGTTTTTATCTATATATTTAATTTGACCTCTACCTATGAGTCATATGTGTGTGATTGGGGTCACTCAATCTATTATAGAATATTTTGTGTACCTTATTCTTCAATTGAAATGATATCTCAATAAATAATGAGGGATAAATGGAATAAATGGGAAAAAGGGTTTAGTGGTTGAAGTTATTTTTGACCTTAACACCCCATGTGTTGAATATTGCCTACATACCAATACTCCAAAGAGGGATCAAAATCCATGTAGTCCTCCCATGTTATGGTGGTGTGTGTGAAATATTGGTGTAATATTATGTGTTAGTTATGTTATTACATGCTTCAACAATGACTTATGACCTTGGATGTGTTTTAAGACTTAGCTCAGGGCTACTTGGGTTGTGTAGACTCAAAATTGAGAAAATAGATGTTTTCCTCTCAATGTGTAATTAGAATGAATTTGATAATTTGAAAAAGTGGTAGCCTCCTCTCAAAAGGATATATCATGTGCTTATATAGTGGTATTTTATGTAAATTATTTATATAGGATTTAATAAACATGTGGAATAATCCATTAAGTAAATTTTAATTTGATAAATTAGTCATTATTTGTCAAGAGGATGTATCAAGTGGATTCAGACACTGCCAACAAGTGGGGCAGTCCTAAAGGAGTAGACTTGTCTAAGGCATAGAGACAACTAATTTGGAAGTGTGAATCAGTCAAGGGATGATCTTAGGCTATCAAGAATGAAGAATATGAATATTAAGTATCAAAGTTGCTTAAGGATAGGGATAATCCACATAAAATTATAGGAATAGCTATTTAGAATCATAGAATTGAGCATGAACTATGTATAAAAGGATGGTCACAAGTGCATTATTTTAGTATTAAATGTTAATTTTAGTGTCTGCATTTACCCCCTTTTATTATATTAATGTATTAAATCAAGAGTAATAGATTAAAATAAAGAGTGTTGTACTTGAACTTACTTGTGTTGAGTAGGCTTAGATGTAGACCACATGTTGAACTATGCTTCAATAAAACCTACAATTATACATGTATAAGTCAATTCTCACATTGGATATATATATATGAAATTAAAGACAAGAAACTTATAGATCAAATAATAAGAAATAAATACACCTATTTGGGTACATGAACCTTTGTGTTTTCATACAGATTGATATGGAACTTACTATTTTTGGAAATATGCTAAAAGGGGAAAGTACCAAAGAAGAAACAATTTAGCTATAAATCAAACATGTAAGATTATGACCATGATTGTAAAAATTAATTTTATGGATATACTAGGTCACTATGAATCCATAACAAGGATTCACATCTACCTAGGATATGGCCACATTATTAAAATAAGCCCAAAATGTGATAACATCTATAGGGTGAACCAACATCTAGTAAGGTTTTTATCTATATATTTAATTTGACCTCTACCTATGAGTCATATGTGTGTGATTGGGGTCACTCAATCTATTATAGAATATTTTGTGTACCTTATTCTTCAATTGAAATGATATCTCAATAAATAATGAGGGATAAATGGAATAAATGGGAAAAAGGGTTTAGTGGTTGAAGTTATTTTTGACCTTAACACCCCATGTGTTGAATATTGCCTACATACCAATACTCCAAAGAGGGATCAAAATCCATGTAGTCCTCCCATGTTATGGTGGTGTGTGTGAAATATTGGTGTAATATTATGTGTTAGTTATGTTATTACATGCTTCAACAATGACTTATGACCTTGGATGTGTTTTAAGACTTAGCTCAGGGCTACTTGGGTTGTGTAGACTCAAAATTGAGAAAATAGATGTTTTCCTCTCAATGTGTAATTAGAATGAATCTGATAATTTGAAAAAGTGGTAGCCTCCTCTCAAAAGGATATATCATGTGCTTATATAGTGGTATTTTATGTAAATTATTTATATAGGATTTAATAAACATGTGGAATAATCCATTAAGTAAATTTTAATTTGATAAATTAGTCATTATTTGTCAAGAGGATGTATCAAGTGGATTCAGACACTGCCAACAAGTGGGGCAGTCCTAAAGGAGTAGACTTGTCTAAGGCATAGAGACAACTAATTTGGAAGTGTGAATCAGTCAAGGGATGATCTTAGGCTATCAAGAATGAAGAATATGAATATTAAGTATCAAAGTTGCTTAAGGATAGGGATAATCCACATAAAATTATAGGAATAGCTATTTAGAATCATAGAATTGAGCATGAACTATGTATAAAAGGATGGTCACAAGTGCATTATTTTAGTATTAAATGTTAATTTTAGTGTCTGCATTTACCCCCTTTTATTATATTAATGTATTAAATCAAGAGTAATAGATTAAAATAAAGAGTGTTGTACTTGAACTTACTTGTGTTGAGTAGGCTTAGATGTAGACCACATGTTGAACTATGCTTCAATAAAACCTACAATTATACATGTATAAGTCAATTCTCACATTGGATATATATATATGAAATTAAAGACAAGAAACTTATAGATCAAATAATAAGAAATAAATACACCTATTTGGGTACATGAACCTTTGTGTTTTCATACAGATTGATATGGAACTTACTATTTTTGGAAATATGCTAAAAGGGGAAAGTACCAAAGAAGAAACAATTTAGCTATAAATCAAACATGTAAGATTATGACCATGATTGTAAAAATTAATTTTATGGATATACTAGGTCACTATGAATCCATAACAAGGATTCACATCTACCTAGGATATGGCCACATTATTAAAATAAGCCCAAAATGTGATAACATCTATAGGGTGAACCAACATCTAGTAAGGTTTTTATCTATATATTTAATTTGACCTCTACCTATGAGTCATATGTGTGTGATTGGGGTCACTCAATCTATTATAGAATATTTTGTGTACCTTATTCTTCAATTGAAATGATATCTCAATAAATAATGAGGGATAAATGGAATAAATGGGAAAAAGGGTTTAGTGGTTGAAGTTATTTTTGACCTTAACACCCCATGTGTTGAATATTGCCTACATACCAATACTCCAAAGAGGGATCAAAATCCATGTAGTCCTCCCATGTTATGGTGGTGTGTGTGAAATATTGGTGTAATATTATGTGTTAGTTATGTTATTACATGCTTCAACAATGACTTATGACCTTGGATGTGTTTTAAGACTTAGCTCAGGGCTACTTGGGTTGTGTAGACTCAAAATTGAGAAAATAGATGTTTTCCTCTCAATGTGTAATTAGAATGAATCTGATAATTTGAAAAAGTGGTAGCCTCCTCTCAAAAGGATATATCATGTGCTTATATAGTGGTATTTTATGTAAATTCTTTATATAGGATTTAATAAACATGTGGAATAATCCATTAAGTAAATTTTAATTTGATAAATTAGTCATTATTTGTCAAGAGGATGTATCAAGTGGATTCAGACACTGCCAACAAGTGGGGCAGTCCTAAAGGAGTAGACTTGTCTAAGGCATAGAGACAACTAATTTGGAAGTGTGAATCAGTCAAGGGATGATCTTAGGCTATCAAGAATGAAGAATATGAATATTAAGTATCAAAGTTGCTTAAGGATAGGGATAATCCACATAAAATTATAGGAATAGCTATTTAGAATCATAGAATTGAGCATGAACTATGTATAAAAGGATGGTCACAAGTGCATTATTTTAGTATTAAATGTTAATTTTAGTGTCTGCATTTACCCCCTTTTATTATATTAATGTATTAAATCAAGAGTAATAGATTAAAATAAAGAGTGTTGTACTTGAACTTACTTGTGTTGAGTAGGCTTAGATGTAGACCACATGTTGAACTATGCTTCAATAAAACCTACAATTATACATGTATAACTCAATTCTCACATTGGATATATATATGAAATTAAAGACAAGAAACTTATAGATCAAATAATAAGAAATAAATACACCTATTTGGGTACATGAACCTTTGTGTTTTCATACAGATTGATATGGAACTTACTATTTTTGGAAATATGCTAAAAGGGGAAAGTACCAAAGAAGAAACAATTTAGCTATAAATCAAACATGTAAGATTATGACCATGATTGTAAAAATTAATTTTATGGATATACTAGGTCACTATGAATCCATAACAAGGATTCACATCTACCTAGGATATGGCCACATTATTAAAATAAGCCCAAAATGTGATAGCATCTATAGGGTGAACCAACATCTAGTAAGGTTTTTATCTATATATTTAATTTGACCTCTACCTATGAGTCATATGTGTGTGATTGGGGTCACTCAATCTATTATAGAATATTTTGTGTACCTTATTCTTCAATTGAAATGATATCTCAATAAATAATGAGGGATAAATGGAATAAATGGGAAAAAGGGTTTAGTGGTTGAAGTTATTTTTGACCTTAACACCCCATGTGTTGAATATTGCCTACATACCAATACTCCAAAGAGGGATCAAAATCCATGTAGTCCTCCCATGTTATGGTGGTGTGTGTGAAATATTGGTGTAATATTATGTGTTAGTTATGTTATTACATGCTTCAACAATGACTTATGACCTTGGATGTGTTTTAAGACTTAGCTCAGGGCTACTTGGGTTGTGTAGACTCAAAATTGAGAAAATAGATGTTTTCCTCTCAATGTGTAATTAGAATGAATCTGATAATTTGAAAAAGTGGTAGCCTCCTCTCAAAAGGATATATCATGTGCTTATATAGTGGTATTTTATGTAAATTCTTTATATAGGATTTAATAAACATGTGGAATAATCCATTAAGTAAATTTTAATTTGATAAATTAGTCATTATTTGTCAAGAGGATGTATCAAGTGGATTCAGACACTGCCAACAAGTGGGGCAGTCCTAAAGGAGTAGACTTGTCTAAGGCATAGAGACAACTAATTTGGAAGTGTGAATCAGTCAAGGGATGATCTTAGGCTATCAATAATGAAGAATATGAATATTAAGTATCAAAGTTGCTTAAGGATAGGGATAATCCACATAAAATTATAGGAATAGCTATTTAGAATCATAGAATTGAGCATGAACTATGTATAAAAGGATGGTCACAAGTGCATTATTTTAGTATTAAATGTTAATTTTAGTGTCTGCATTTACCCCCTTTTATTATATTAATGTATTAAATCAAGAGTAATAGATTAAAATAAAGAGTGTTGTACTTGAACTTACTTGTGTTGAGTAGGCTTAGATGTAGACCACATGTTGAACTATGCTTCAATAAAACCTACAATTATACATGTATAAGTCAATTCTCACATTGGATATATATATATGAAATTAAAGACAAGAAACTTATAGATCAAATAATAAGAAATAAATACACCTATTTGGGTACATGAACCTTTGTGTTTTCTATTGCAAAAATGGTGATTGGATAGGGTAGGACCCTTGGATATTTCTTCTTCATTAAAAAAATGGATGGACTATGCATACCCTAATCCTCATTGGAAATTGAGTGTTCTTAAAATAAATCAAAACGTGATTGACTCCATCATCATGCAACTCAAGATAATAAGGTGGATTAGAACCCCTATATGAATTTCAATAGACCATTATGGTGAAAAACTAGTGTAAAAAGGTGAATCAACTATTATAGATGTAATAAGATTCAAAACTCATGTAAAATTGATGTAAGACTAGTGTAAAAATAACATGATCTAACTTTGATGTACACAACATAGAGTGTGACATGAGTTGTCATTCCTTTTGGTAAACTAGTATAAAATTGAATAAGAAAGTGATCATGTGTCACCCACATTCCCCAATATGGTATTTATGTGTGTGTGTGTGTGTGTGTGTGTGTGTGTGTGTGTGTGTGTGTGTGTGTGTGTGTGTGTGTGTGTGTGTGTGTGTGTGTGTGTGTTATAAATAATTAATACTAACTAATTTTCTAAGAAAAAATTGTGTGATAACTTGGGACACATGGTACATATGATGCCAACAATCTGAGATAAAACTAAGTTCATTTGAAATAATTTTGGATACATATTCCAAAATAACCTATAATTGAGTTGGATTTTGATAAATTATATAAAATATTTTTTTGACTATTGGGATAATAACATGTTATTCTAGACAAAATTATCCCATGTATTGTTTATATGGAGCATTTTTATCTAGGATTGATTTCTAGGTGAAAACTTGGCTATGATTTATTGATTAATTACTATCTTTTCCTATATTTGCAATGAATTTTTTTATCTTAGTCTCTACAATAAGCCACTATGCATGACCCCTCTTTTGAGGTGAGTTATGAAGCTTATATAATAACTTAGCTCAAAATAAAAAGTTTATACAAGTGATTTTATAGAAAATATTAAAATATAGAGTAATAATGATAACATTTGAGATCATGGCATCATATTGATAATATAAGAAAAGTATCAATATATGATACATGTAGAACTAAATATACATAGTGTCATGTCGAGATAGATGTTAATAATGAGAAACATAGTGAACAATGATCATATAATTATTACTTGAAATTGGTATATAACAACTTGGAGGAGATGCATGATATCCATCATGGCATCGTAAACTAAGCAAAGAAACACAAATAAGAGTCATGTCTATAATGTACACACAAATATCACATGTAAAATCACACAAAATAAATAATAAGGCTAAGGCACCACATATAAGGTACATGTCACTCAAATGCATAGAAGGATAAATTAAGTTTTAGAGCCACAACTAATGACATGTTTAAATGTCAAAAATCTGAAGCAATGAATACATATAAAGCCTGAATCAAATACGTAAAACATGATAAACATGATTGGATAAGTGAAATTAACCTACATAATCAATTTGTAGCATCATGACATTCATGAATTCAAGTATCTAGTAAGATAACAATGTTATTTTAAGTGAACAATAATAATATATTTTGTGCAATGTATTGAACTAAAGTATGAACAAAGGGATAGTCAAAGATTAATAAAATTTTGTAAAAATATGCCCCTAACGAGCTTGTTGAGATATAAACAAGTTGTAGAATGCATGTGACTAGTTTTAATCTGAAAAAGTAAAGCATGTGTTATTTGTAATAAGTCTGATGGAATTAGACAAGAACATAGTGTGACTATTTAGATTAGAGAGGTTTCATCTATGTAAAAATTTTAGGTCTGATATAGTATCACCACTTACAAATGCATTTTTAATTGAAAACTTGTATGTTATACAACTCACTCAAGTACACTTTTGAAGCATATTTGATATAAAATTATATATACATAAGTATAACATATACTGAAGCATAAATTAAATGATGTAAATAAACTACATGTATCATTCATAGGTCCTAATTTTTAGAATTTTTTTGAATATTCTAAATTTTTTAGTTTTCATATATGAAATAACAAATAGTCTAAAAATTAAACAACACATCTAAGGGATGTGGATAATCAAATGATGGATCTAGTAGAAGATTATCAACTTTTGGATACTAAGTCTTGTCTAATTCCCATATTTCATCATCATAGTGATCATAATACCACTTATGATCTATAATTATAGCCTTATTATTTTCATTATTTTGAATCAGGTGCATGCATATAACATGTTACTCTATTGTGTAGGAAGCCTCATATGTGGTTTTTGTATAAATCAACCTTGAGCCTTGGTTATCATTTTTGAATCTATGATTGTCATTAATACCATCATGAATAATATAAATTTTAATATCCTCAAATATGAATGTAAGACATTTTTGTAAGTTATCAATTGTAGGTTCCCTTTCATGGAGCCATTATTGACCCAATGTATCTCTTATCTAATTACCTATTTGAATAACAAAAAGTAGTGTGTCCATAACTTTGGGAGCACATGCAATTGGTATTTAAATATATCCTATTGAATCTTTGAAATATATAGCTTTCTAAAATTCATCTTGACCATGATCTATGTGCTGAAAAAATGAAAGCGTACACACATTTGTCTTTGTGTCCTCATCAATTTGTGCATTCTATCGATATTTATTCTTAATAAAAACTTGGATAGTTAAAGTATTTTTTCTTAGATGCTTGTAATTTATGTATATTTTACTTTGATGCTGAGCATTATTAGGTTTTAGTATAGGTTGTATAATATACATAGTGCCTTTATCCTTATATTTCTATATTTTTTAGTTGTAATTTTGAACAAGTATCAGTAGCATACCTTTTTATTATATGAAAATGACAAAAGAGTTTTCCCTCTTGATTTGATAATCTGCTAGTAATATATGTCTTACTATTGATAAAATAATTAATTCTCTATCAAGTAGCATTTGTAATATAAAATGTGTTCTATCATGAACACTATTATCTTGGATTATAATAATTGATTTTATATCCATGATTTATAAATTATTTATTAAATTTGTGAATGGTAACTTGTTAATACTTGTAATGCATTAATCTGTATATTGTGCCCCCTGTTATCTAGAAATGCTATATTTGACAAAAAATTTAGTCCATGATACACCTAATAAAATATTATTTTGTGTATTATATATATTATAACATATATTTTTTCCTTTATTAACATATAAAATCATTATTTTTTCCTTTATTTGCATTCACCAAAATGATTTCCTTTGAATCATCTATGTATTCACCTAGACCAATTGGTGCAAATTTGTAACCACATAAATAATCATCAATGTTAATGTGTATTTCGTTTGTATCATCATAATAACTAGCATCAAAATCATCATCAACATATTTTATAGACATGAAATTTGGATCTTCTAAACTTATTAATAAAGGTAATTCTTTTACATCCTACTCTTGGTTTACCTTTTTAGGTGAAAGTGGTGGATTTGAAGCATTTGTAGACTATAGTTGTAGAATCTATATACTAAATTCACTAACCTCATATGTATTCATTTTTTTTGTAGGTATAATATCTAGTGAAACTATGATAGAGTGGGGTAATTTTAACTATGAGTGATTCTTAGTTGTAGATTTTGTACTCTTGTAATATCTAAATGGTTGATTATTAGAAGAGCATGTATATAAGTATCCATCATGTAATAATTTGATACACCAATGTAAATTAGAAGGTATATCTCCCATTTCATATATCCATGGCCTACCCAATAGTATATTATAGTGAAAATGATTAGGCATGACTTGAAATTGAGTAGATAATGTATAGGCCCCACCCAAATATCCAAAGTGATGGAACCTAAAGTTTTTCAAGACACATCATCAAAGCCTTTTATATTATTACATGTATTTCTAATAGATCCATATTGATACCCATTGTTTTTAATAATTTAAGATTTCAAATATTCAAACCTAAACTATTATCTATCAACACCCTTTTTAATGTTGTACTTTTGATTTGAATTTGTATAAATAAAGGAATATTCTAATCAATTGTAGACTGAGTAGGAAAATCCTCATTTTTAAAATATATAATTTCCTTGATATCCTTAAAATTATTTATAATAAATGAAAAATAATAAGGTTCTACATCACTAAGCATTGGCATTTGATTCAATGCATGATATAAAATATCCTTAAAAATAGTAACTTTCTGAAGTAATTCTAACATGGAAATATTAAATGTATTCCTTAAAAAATAAATAATATCATACCCTTTAGATTGATTACTTAGTCATGTTAGATGTGGTTGGGGGATAGGGAGGGATTACTTTAGTTTGTTTCTCTTCTCTTGCCTAATGAGGGACCCAACCTCCTCTAGTGATAACAACTTGTTTCGTAGGATCTACTATAATCTTAGGGAGAATAGTATAGGTGGGATATGAGCTTAGATAATAATGAGGTTTATAAGAAAGAATAAAAAAATAAACCATATGAACCCTTTGACATTTAATAGTAACATGTGGTAATTCAAATTGATCCATGCAATAATAAGCATTGTATAACTTTTCATTATTAAGCTCTTGATTGATATGGGATTATATATTTTCTTTTAGATTATGCATCCATGGAATTACATGAAATTTAAATATTTTAAATATTATATGAAAACAACATGTAAGTATCACAAATAAACTTTCAACCAAGAAATAATAGATAGATTTAGTCATTATGATCATAATTAGTATGGAAATAAAAAATCTAAAATCTAACACCCTGATAGAGATCGTAAAAAAGATAGAAGGAAACCCTAAGGAAAGTTAGGGTTTTATAAAATTGAATCAATGGACACATTCACCAATATGTTTTATCAAAATTAAAATTAGATAATAGAACCTAATCTAATTTAGATAAATTATTAAGTAAATCACAATGCAAAGATGTATAATAAATCACACATATTGATATGGAAATTAATATTTTTGGAAATATATTAAAAGGGGAAAGTACCAAAGAAGAAATAACTTAGCTAGAAATTAGACATGCAAGACTATGACTGCGACTGTCAAAATTGACTATATTATTGTAAGAGGTCATTGTGAATCAGGAACAAGACTTTACATCCACCTGAGATAAGGCCATCTTATTCAAATAAGACCAGCCTATGCTAGCATCTATAGGGTGCATTGGTATTTGGTAAGGTTTTTTCTCTTTGTGTTAAATCTGATAAGTTCCCATTCACCTGTAAGTCATCTATGTTTTATTGAGGTTTCTTAATCTACTAGCAAATCTAATTTGTACCTTCTACTTCACTTGAAACACTAGCTCAATAGATAATGAGGGATAAGTGGAATAAATGGGTTAGTGGTTGAAGTTGTACTTTACCTCAACACCCATTATGTTGATTTCTACCTACATATCAATATTTTTAAGAAGGATCAAACTCCATGTAGTTATCCCATGTTATAGTGGTGTGTGTGAAATACTATTGTAATGATATATGTTGGTGCAAGCCTAGTGTGATTATGTGCTTCAAATATGACTCATGACCTTGGAGGTGTATTCAGATTTATCTCAAGGATACTTGGGTTGTGTGGACTCAAAATTGGGAATAATATATTATTTCCTCTCAATGTGTAGTTAGAATAAATTGGGTAATTTGTAGAAGTGTCACCCTCCTCTCAAAATTACAAAAATTATGCTTATATAGTGGTCTTTTTGCTAAATTACTTGGATGGGACTTGTGAAACATGTGGGAAAAACCATTAGGTGAATTTGAATTTTAGGAATTAGTATTTATTTAGTATGGGTTAGTGGGGCCAATGTATTTAGACACTATCAAAAAGATAGTCCTAAAAGATTAGCTTTTTTTGAGGAGTTGAGACAACTAAACTAGAAGTCTGAATTAGTTAAGAGATGAGCTTTGGCTATTTGGAATAAGGAATAGGAATATCAAGAATAATAATTTATTAAGGATAGGGATCATCCACATATAAGGAGAGGAATAATGGTTCAGAACCATGGAATTGAGCATGAGATAAGTGTGTATAAAAGGATGGTCATAAGTACAATATCTTAGCATTAATGATTTTAGTAACTACAACATCATAGTAACAATGCCATGGGTTATAAAAACTAAATTATTATTAATCCTTAAATTTTTATAAGTTATAAATGAAAAATTCCAAGTTTTAAATGTTATGAGTTATAATATTCACTCATAATAAGATATCATGCAAGAAGGAATAAGTCATGAGAGATGCATTGAAAGTATGATGCGTAGTGCACATATTGCAATAAATCCAATGAATAAAATGTTGATAATTATCATGTATATAATGATTCATATCACATGAGGTTTGATACAAGATAGTAAAATAATAATCCATTATGTAAAGTGAAATATGCTATTACATAAATAGGTGGATAGGATCTAGGAATAAATTTTTATAGACACACAACTAGATGGCATGCAGGTTGGAAAAAAGTATGATTTAGAAACAATTATCAATATTCAAAGGAAAAATATAAAAATGGAATTTGAAATCTAATTTTAGTATTTTATTGGAGTTTAGAAGATAATCTAATTTTTATTACACACTTTTAATTGAAGAGTGAATTAGAGATATAGACTAGGTTTGAAGGATTGTATAATTGTGATATTATTATGTAATGATACTTTATGTTTTTTAGTGTTAAATAATTTAAAAAATAATGTAATGAAATATTTAACATAGGATATGTACATATGATTTAAATATTGGGAATTAATAGAATTAATATTATCTACAATTGATATGTGTAATGTGATGATTTAAATTCTAGTCATTGTATTCTTATTTTTGCACTCTTTCTACCTTTATAATTATCTATATATCAATGGGATTATTAGTGATATCTTACCATGCCTAACGTGAGATGTTAATTACTCAGGCTTGAGTGATAATTCATTGTAGTAAACTTTGAGTGTCCATCTTAGCCTACATAGGGTCAAGGAAAGGATACTAAGTTTAACATTTAGGTTTCATTTTCAGGACCCTAATTGTAGAGATTATGGAGATTAGGAGATCATTTTTAGATAATTTTCATTAGATAAAATTAACTTTTATGTTGAAATACTAGCCATTACTAGTTAAGCCTTGTGCCACATAAAGGCTAGGCAAGGGAGAGCTAGAGGAAAGGTCAACTTAACACAATGGAAAGGTAAAATGAAATATGTTATGACCAAATAACCGACATCCATCTTGAAATGGATACCCCATTTAGATATGAATTAATTTATCTTATAAAATGCATTATTATTTATATTTGACTTATGAAATGATTGATCTTTCATCTATAATCAATTTAAAGGAAATACATTAGTCAAAATTTTGACTTCTAATTTTATGTTTAATTGCTTTGGATGCATAACTCATATGTGTCAATTTAAGTAATTTATATCCATATATTGATTTAGTTTATAATTTTTAGATCAAAAGAAAAGAAAGCATCTTTGGAACCTTATTTGGGCAACTTTATTTATTAATTTATCATTTAAAAAAATTAATCCTACCTTATAGTTTTGGTATGAAGGCTCAAATATAATTTGTACTTATTCTCATACAAACACCCTTAGATAGATGGGATCATGACTAAATTTATCCAATGTAAATTTTAAACTTAACACAATAATCCACATGTCACAATTTCTCAAATTTTCATCTTTCAAGCCTTTGAATGCAAGTATATTAAATGAGTCATGACTTATAGTTTTTTCATTCTTTCATAGTTATCATAATTTTAATTTAAAAACATAAAACAATAGAGTGATTAAGCTAGAGTAGTCCACATGTCAATTATGAATCTAATCACACTGAATATCCCACGGTTGTCACACTTATGTTTTGAAATTATTTACTATGAAGGTTTAAGTAATTGAATCATGTCACTTCAACCTTATAACTTAGTGATCAAAGTAATTTTAAAAAATATAGAGTCTATGGGAGTGAAAACCCATTGAAACAATATCAAGTTTCATTAATTTGTAATATTGTAGCATATTAATAAAAACATTTTATAATGAAGTGTTATAGCTTGTAGTATTGCAATTTCATCACATGTCACCATGTGTCATGATTGAACATCTCTGTAGCATAGAGATAAAGTTATAGGAGATGTAACCCTATCCTAGAATGCCACTTGTCAATATTTCACATCACAACATTTTTTAATTCTAAATAAATTTGTATTGGTTTTACTATTCATGTCTTTAAAAATTGTGACTCAATTATAAAGTACCACTTATCATCATTATATTTAATTTCAAGGAAAGGGGACTTCATATATAAACACTCAAGGCAAAGCCATAAATATGAGAAATGATACCATGTGGCACAAACATAAATAATGATGACATGACAACACACAAGTGTCAAATATGCAAGACTCTTATGGTTACATTAACCCATAAATGAGAGATTAAAGTTGATGGTTGTCACTAACATTTAAACCATCACAAGCTTCATTATAATCTACATTATTTTTCTAGCATTAGAAAATAAATGTAGAGATCATTCTAGTTAAGATATATGTAGAATATAATTTTCAAGCTTGTTAGGCCTAACATTTTTTAGGTTTTCTCAAAGT
The DNA here is from genome assembly GCA_037957365.1 of Torreya grandis. Taxonomy (NCBI): domain Eukaryota; kingdom Viridiplantae; phylum Streptophyta; class Pinopsida; order Cupressales; family Taxaceae; genus Torreya; species Torreya grandis. Next base: position 2,578,110 of record JARHVA010000633.1, on the reverse strand, counting down.
TTTGATCATAATGTCTTTTTAGAAATATTGTATTTTAATGTAGAAGATCACATATCTTTAGCTATGTATGAAATCTCTAAGAGCTCTAAAAATGACTTAGAGTCTCTATAAAATGATATACAGGATGTGCAATATGAGATTTCTCATAATATTGAAGTCATATTTACGTGGATAAAAAATGATGACACTTTTCATGGTCAATCATGACCATGATTGGTATAAATAAAGACAAAGGATGAGTTCAGATGGTCTAGTATAAATAATGACTCAATTTTATTTTAGATTTAGACTTATTTTTTCTTGCTTTAGGAGTTTTATTTCTAGTTACTTTTATATTTACTTTAACTTATTTTTAATAAGGAACTCACATGCAGTGAATTTTTTTTTTTAAATGGTGGCCATTGAACTTCTATAAATACATTGTATTGAAACAATTTTACAGAGAAAGATTTTCAGGAGATTAGACAAGCTAAGAAAATCTTTACAAATGTTTTTTGGTTTGTTCTGATTTTCTTCTTTCTCATAACTTCATATTAATGTTGTGTATGTTTTAGCTTTAATTGATTAGCATAGATATTTATTTAATTATTATGAGTATGTTATATTGTGTGATTATGTTATTTTTATCATTTTAGTGAGCTAATTTTTTATCTCTTTTTCTTGTAGATAAATTTATTGATTTTTTTTATTTTATGTAGTGAATTTGATCTTGAAAAAAAAATTAAATATGAATATGTAATTATTATTCATGTGACTTATTTATCTTTCAAGGAAATGATACTAAAATTTACTCATAATTTATTATTCCTTAGACTCGTGATCCATATTAATTAAAATTTGATTAATTCTATTTTATTTCTAATAAATATAAAAAGCGTTGCTTAAGCAACATAATTATGCAAATTAAATCTGAAACATTCTTTTCTAACCTACACTTCTCTCCTTATTACATTTTTAATGATATATTACTACTGTAATATAAAATCATTATAAATATCATCTTTGGGTGTTGATTTGATCGCTTGGGTGAATTTCCCTTGATAGGTTTTAGGCCACACATTTTTATTCCACCACAATGACATATGAGAGTCACAACTTACAACTCGTGCCCTAGGTTACATTTTTTATCCCAAAATGAGAGGGTGAAAACCCATTGTCTATGGTGTTTTTAAAACTCATATCAACATATTTTATGGTAGTATAAGAATAGACCTTTGTAATAATTTCCAACTAGCATGTGTTTTCATTTCATTTTCCATCAAGTATGTTGAAAATATATAAAAATATATAAAATCATTAAATCAAAAGAGAGGAAAACATGTCTAAACTTGGAAAAAAATCCATTAGCATTCCTAGTGTTCTTCATGAATTTTTTTGAAATACTTTCAATTACATTCCTAAATTCCAAAATGATAGAATAGATGAAAAGCATGTCCATTCTTTTAAAAATGGTTTGGAATTATTAAATATTCAACATGATGATCTAGCATGTAGGTTGTTTCTTTTCACATTAGATGCTCTTGAGTATAAATGGTTTTTTAATGTAATGCATGGTTCAATTTACAACTAAAAATAAAAAATAATATGTATTTATTTTATTATTTTTTCACCTCATTGATCCACTTGATTTGCCTAATTGACTATTCAACCAAAAAATACAAATCAATCAACCAATTGTATTCCCATAGCGATTTACTAGAATAATATAGTAAAAAAAAATTACATAACACTTATTATTTCATTACATTAAACCAATAAAATATAATTAGTGATTAACATACTAGCTAATCATATTAAACATATGTAACCATGTAGCATTAACGGTTATTGATCACTAGCATCATATGTAATATAACATAACTTCATAAATAAATTAATTACATTAAAATCAAACCATGGTTGGTAAAATTATATAACCACTACTATCAATATACAATAATTAATCAATTACATTTCCAATAGGCATTAAGCCTCAACAAAAATACAATAATAAATACAATGCTCCAAGGAGCACGAATCACTCTAACTTCAATATCTTTGATAATCTCAAGTGTAGTCTCCAAGTAAGTATTACAGTGGGGAGGGAGAGAATCATCCGAGTGCTTTTATACTCTAACCATAGACCATATTTCCCCCACATAATCTCCCAAATAGGTAATGTCCCTCCCTTCATAGATGGGTAGATAGTGACGGTGAGAGAATCTAGAGGACATGCTAGTACCTGTGTGTTATAAGATTCTAATACATGATGTGTACCATAAATAAAATAGGTTCTATCATGATATCACACAAACATGTAAATAATACATATAAAATGATAATGTCTATATAAATAATACTTTAGCCAAATTTTTCAAATAGCTAATGATCTCTAAGATCAGTCAAACTCATACACACCACTTGATTGAATTACCTTCATTTAGCATTGGTGGTGATAAGTAAGTTAGTGAAGTTTGTCTCACTACTTAGTTATTACTATCAATAAAATATTTGGTTAACATTAAAATAACCAACAGGTTCATGCAATTATTTCTACTAGTAAGTACAAACACCTGCTAATTATTGAAATAATATCTACATATACATTTTATCCATCAAGCATACGAATGAACCTCTAAAATATTTATTTAAAACAATAATAAATTTATTTACCAATGGTTAAGATATAAACTTGAACTACATTCCCAAATCTTAGAATAAATTAAAACATTTACATCTATCAATATCTTGGTCTATTGTTCATATAACTCAATACAAATCAACAATCATAATTAATATAAATATTTAATAAACTCATAATCGAAAACTTATTCATCCATTTATGAACTTAGGCTACATGAATATAATTATAGTTCTTTATCCTTTGAGATGTCATGACTTAATTGATTAGTCACATTCTATAATTATAGGCAAGTTGTCTATTATATAAATATAGGCTATATATGTATATGAGGACCTAGGTTCTCTTATACATTTATTTTTTATATTTATATGTTTATATTATATATACCCCATGATATATATAATTAAAACACAAATACTATTCTATTCCATCCAAGTTCACATAATTTTTTTTCACATTTACAATTTATAACAAATTTTCATAGTCCATTTCAAATATATACTCATCTAGTGTTTCCATACATATGGCTAAAGATGTATACACATAAAACTTATAAATTCATGTATTTGATGTGTGTGTGTGTGTGTGTGTGTGTGTGTGTGTGTGTGTGTGTGTGTGTGTGTGTGTGTGTGTGTGTGTGTGTGTGTGTGTATTTAAATCTTATTGAGTAACAACACACAATCATAATTTTTATAAATGTATATACCATGTTCAACTTACAATTTATAACATTAACTCATTCTAATTTCTAATTTTTTTTTTCATGTATGAGTATAAATCATGTCTCTAGTATACTATATTTCAAAATTACAATATCCAATCGATACATATATAATATATATGTATTCACTATTCAAAATTATCCAAATAGACATAGTCAACTCATATATATTATTAGATATGTTCATTATTCTATGATAATTTTAAGACATAGTCAATAATAAGTATAAGTATGTGAATATAGTGTTCATAATTTACTTTAAGACATAGTCAACTTAGGAATAAATGTGTGTGTGTGTGTGTGTGTGTGTGTGTGTGTGTGTGTGTGTGTGTGTGTGTGTGTGTGTGTGTGTGTGTGTGTTTGTGTGTGTGTGTGTGTCCATTTATAAAAGACTTTATACACACACATAGTCCTAATGTGTATGCAATCATACTAATGATAGTACACATAAATATATATACTAAAGGACTCAATAGAAAACTAGAATCCTTTAGCTCTTCATCAATTTTCAAACATTGATAATCATACCAAGTCTATCATACAAACCCTAAGTTCAAAGAACCATAATGATAAATAAATATAAATCATAGTCAAATCCACTAATCACCTTAAATATATATATATATATATATATATATATATATATATATATATATATATATATATATATATATATATATATATATATATATATATATATCACATACTTATCGTAGGCTTGACATAGTCAATAATGAATTTATACAGTAGTAAAGAAATAGAACTAAATTTCCATATGCAAGAGGATTGTCCAGAACTAAACTATAGGTACCTAATCACTATAGTTAAAAAAAATAAATTCATATTTATAAAATATTACTAATGTATCTATGAATATATACATTAGTATGTATATACCCTATTACCTTTGTAGGGTATATATACGTACCCCTATATATTTACAACTTAACCCAATTTCTCAAGTTCGCCAATGACTATAATACACAATCATATCCATAAGAGATGTGATATTCACAAACGTAAATCCTAAACATAGTATAATCATATTATATACTTTAGGTTTTTATTCAATACATAATGTCTTTTCAAAATGCATGATTCAAAAACCCATTTCTAGCCAAGTTAAGGACTTATCACATTTTATAAAAGGGTTCAAAAAATCAAATAATACATAGTCCATTATGTATATCTATATATTAAAACACAATATAATATTTATAGTTTCATGGATAGGACATTTAATTTACTCAATTTAACACACAAAAGTTAAAACCTATTCTATTTAATAATATCTTTACATAGTCTTAGCCAACAAGCTTAAGGGTTTTGGGGATAATGATCTGGATCTATGAATGACCAAGCCATCCAAAGGGCCAAATATTTATCTTATATTATAAATATGGTAGTATATATACTAAAAAACCTTATAATAAAACCTACACAGAGTTATCAATTTTTAAATAATTAATAAATGGAATACATCACCAACCTTTCAAGTTGCTTCCCAAATCTGAAACTAGTTGAACTAGTATAATTCTTCTCTTCCCTACTCTATACTCTCCTTTATCCTCTTTCTTCATCATTCCATTCTCTTACATGACTCACCTTTAATCATATTCCATTTCTCCATCCTATATTTACATGCCCATGTTTACTATAGTTCATAGTCCATGCAAAATATGTGTTTTACCATTCCAAAAAGGAACTAATACCAGTTATCTTCCATTAACCATGATTAATAAAATCCCTAATTCTAGTTTACTCAATCTTTCCATAATTATTTAATCATTAATATATTGATTTAAAAATTTTGCTTGTTAATATACATTACAATTTCAAGTAACTCAACCTCAAGTCCACTTAAACATTATTAGTAATGATAACTATTACTTCCACTTCAAAGTAGTCTATGCATGACAACAAGATTAGGCATGGATCTTTAAGATCTTATTAAGGATAATTTAACTTCATTTAATAACTAATGAAGGTATGGATGAGATGTAGGTGAGTTGGTAAAGTGACTCAGTTGTTTCAAAAACCATCCAGGTTTAAATCTTAGTATGGTATTGAAGGTTGGATGTGGTCGATCGTTAAGTATTCATGGGTCAATTGTGTTCGATCATTGGTATTCTTGGGTTGGTTGTGGCCAATTTTTGGTATTCTTGGGTCTATTATGGCTGATAATTGATATTTTTGGGCTGATTATAGTCATTCATTGGTATTCTCTTGGGGATCTAGGTCTTTGATTATGTCCCAAATTAGTTGTAGCTCCAATCAAAAGTGATTGGAATAGCGAACCCTTAACCCTAACATTGATCTAAAAAATAATAATAATAAAGTTAATTATCTCCTTTAGTTTTATGATAATATGATTAACACAAAATCAATTATCTTGTTATATCAAAATGATAGAATAAACAATTATTTATTTTATTCATAAAAAAAATAATCATTTGTATTATTACTAGTTTATATATGCTAACTATGTCTTTATTTATTTTACTAGCTTGGCGTATATTGATATTCTCAAATAGTAATAATAGAAAGATTAACATTCTAAAATATTTTAAAATCATTTGGTTAGTCTATATATAATTGTAATTAAATGTCATCTACTATATTTATGTTCTCATAGTCATAAACTATTATAAGGCAACCTTATATAAACATACTACAACATTAAGCACTAAGTCTATGTAAAATATACAAAAATAAATCACATAAAAAATTTATTCCATATATATGTACTAACATTTATAACATTCAAAATATAATTTTTAATTGAAATTAACTTTAAAAATGTTCGAACTCTTGTAATCCAAACACACAATGCATATTCATATAAAATATAATGTGGTGTGTGCATGAGTTTAGCAATTCCTCTATTGTCCTTCACCATCTCCATCTATGTTACCTCTGATGATGTTCTCCCTCAATCATGCTTTGAGGGATGAACTCTCCTTCATACAACTCATGACAAGAAGGAAGTTAGTCCAATATATATATATATATATATATGTATGTATGTATGTATGTATAATGTTGTAACAACAAATGTAACATAATAATTATGTATATAATTCACAATTAGCCAACTCATAAAAATTAAATCATGAAATCCAAGTAACATACATCTATTCCATAATAGCACATGACTTTAAATTTAGTTAAAAAGTAACAAATTAATGTAACAGCCATAATAATCCATAGATAATTAGGTAAATCAGCTTAGTGAGAAATTAAGATGTAACACCAATCAAGGATTTAAATCCCAAATTATAAGAGATATATAGAAAAATTCCAAATATCTATAAACCCCAACATTTAATCAATCTAGATACATATATTAATTCCCTATATCTTATTATATCTATGATTATGATAATACTTTAGCTTTGGTTTATGCAGAGGTTGTCACACATGATAGGTAGTTTTCTTACCAAATAGTAATGAACTATTATTTTTTCCAAAATGACATACCAAACATTCCTTAGTCCTATAAAAATCTGAATTTTCCCACGGTTAATCATTCAAATCATACATTTGTTCACAATATTGAACCCATCACTAAACAAAATTTTGATATTATTCTTGAACAAGAAAGAAAATTAGATCTTATGATTGAATAAACTATAACATGTGTTGTAGATACAAATTAATGTGATGAAAATTAATACATTAAACATAAAGTATATTATGAAAATTTGTGTTATCACTTTGAGTGTAATTTAGAATATTTTCACACAACAAAGGAGTTTCAAGAAATTGAAAAAGAATCAAATGAAAAAAAGATAATGTATTGCATAGAATTTGAACAATGAGTTATTATGGAGGTCAATTTGTTAAAATAAGTTGATTATGATAAGATAATAGTGGAAAATAACAATGCAAAAATATAGGACATTAAATATGTAAAATAAGAATAAACAAATGAGCATAATGTTAATGTTTATTTATTTTCCATGTTCAAACAAGGATATGAGATTTTAAAGCATGCATAATGTTTGGATTTTTAAGAGGAGCATTGTAAAAATTAATAGGATGTCAAAGATGATAGTCAAATGTATTTAATTTATATCTTTGGGGTATGTTATGTTCCCTTTGTGTACACCCAAAAATTCTACTTCTTGAAAAGGATCAACAAGCTGAGAATGCATGCCTAAACATATTTGGGAAAAGCATGTAAACCTCCCTTTTAAAAAATAACACATTGAACCTATGAAATATGAATAAATAGAAACTTGTTCACTCATTGAAAATCATCATAGATAATTAGTATTCATTATGCCTCTAATTATGAATATCACATAAATATAGTAAAATAATTTCATGAATTCATTTGGCTTGACTTTGAAGTATGATTACTTGAGCCTAAGTTTTTATTGATTTCATGTTTGATGAGAATTATTATATGAAACGTACACTTTGAATCTTTTCACATTTTAAAATAACAAATTCAATGAATTGTGGAAAGAATAGAAGGATGTTTTTACTAAGATTAGAATAATAAAAATTGGAAGCTTAATTCTACCAGGTAATGCCAAATTTCTCATATAAAGTTTTCAATTTCACCCTCCAAGCATTGACTGGAATTGGTTTTTTAGGAGTAGGAAAGGCTAGGGATATATTAGATAATGTTTATAGTGGATATTAGTTTGTTTACATAGAGTAGTTTTTTTATTTAATGGTAGTTTAGTATGTGTTTTTAATAACACAAAAATACAAATTGAGAAAACAAATCCACACATCATTTTCCATGTCTCAATCTATAGGGGTCCCTAATCACATTATATTGGTTGATCCAATTTGAAATCATTGTAAAATGTTTGAAATCTAAGAAATTTAATATTTTTCACTAAAATCATCATCGTGTTTGATTTCTTTGTGTTTTCATTAAAAAATTAAATGTATGTTTTAGAATTGTCACATGATTTAATAATGATATTTGCATTGAAAAAGATTCATAACTACACTTAATCACACTAAAATTACTTTGAGGTGTATGAACAACAAAATAAATATCACTTGTGACCAAATTTTCTAACAATCCTTTTACCTTGTCTATATTAGTTCACAACCCTTTGAAAACCCAAATAAAATAAATATAAATAAAAAAAGAGAGCATATTAAATAATCAAAGAAAAATTATAATATTTCTCCTGAAGGGTGATTTGGGTAATCTCCAATCAGGCTATAAATGCTTGGTCAAAATTGGAGAAATGCTTAGAGTGGAGCCAAAGGTATCTACTATCACTTAATCATGCACCTGTTTAATTGGAAGGATTGATTCATTATAACAAAGGGAACATCCCCAAGGTTGTGGGACCCTTGCCCTCCTTGGGATGAACCTCCAGAGAAGGTCAACTTCCTTCTAATCTATGTGCATCTAATTTAAGATCAACATGTAGGATTGAAAGAGTTGAAAGGAAATCTATAGCTAATCTTAAATCTAAGAACTCTAAAAAAGGGGGAGGAATGTTGAAAATGAAATAATGATGATGCACCAAAACTAGATAGAGCCACTTTAAAAGCTTTGAAAAACACACTAAAATTACATAGAATAAGGAAATATCATAAAGAATCCAAAATGGGTGCTTCAAGTGTTTCATATAAAGGCATGGGAACACAATGTAGCACTAAGAGGGATGATAGATGGTCCACAAAAAAATCATACATAGACCTAAATACGCACATAAGACAACCTAAAAATGAATTAAAAGCTTTACATAAAGGTGTTGGGAATGGATAACAATGAAAGGGACATAGATTATCCATAAACAAATATCAATAAACCAAATAAATGCACATAAAATGCAATAAAATGAAGGAAGGTGAACTCAATTCTCATTAAAATGCAAGGCTCAGGTAGTAAAGGGCTCATGGAGGGAAAATTTTGGTAGCATTACTATGCCTAGAAATGTCAACCCCTTTACAATGTAAGACCCAAGATTTTATAGCCAATGGGAAGCCCATTGGTAATTGATTATAATAGAGTATATAGCTAAATAAATTAAATGAAAATCAAAGCTTGGGACACATGATCTCTATACAATCAGATATAGATGGCCAAAATTAAATGGATATCCTAATTGTGTCCTTGAGATATGGTAATGATTGCCTTGATCTTGAATCTGTTAGCTTGTCCTCTTTCTCTCATTGGTTGTGTAAAAACCAATCTTTAATCACTCAACTTCTATATCTAAAATTGGACACTTTGTGAATAGGGATATAATTAGAGATTTTTGGGATTGCTTACCTTGGAAGATTTTGCTTAATTTTGTAATTTTTACCTTCATTTCTATTATTTATAGATTTTTATGCCATCTTTAGCATTTAAGACACTTATTTATCCCATATGCTTTGTCCTAAATCCCAATATGCATGACATACTTTTATGGGTGTTATTACTCAATTTTGCATTAAATTTTGCCACCTTTCTGATCATTTCTAGGTGAAAAATTGATATGTACTTGATTATGTGAGTCAATCTAGATACATAGTCAATCCTCAACTTTTGATGGCTTTGATGGCTACATGGGCCATCAATTTTTGATCTCATGCATGTTGAGGTCATTACTACCATATGTCCTCTTTATTGTTTTATTGGTTTTGTTGACGTGGAAATTTTCTTTGCCACTTGGTAGCTAATTAGTATCCATATGAAGTAGGATTTACCATATGGCATCATACTGCTAACCCATTTTCATATAATTCTAAAAAACTCATCGATTTACACAAATTACCTTAGGGCTATATAACAACAACATTTTTCCACGTGGTGTCATCCTACTAACCTACTTACTTAAGGGATTTTAACAGTGTATGGACATCTCTAGGATACCAAGTCATCAGGATCAAAACACATGGAAGCATCCTACTAACCCAATTACTTTGGCACTTGCTAACATCATTTTCTTCAAGTAACTTTTGAATAAAAATAACTAACTCTTGAAAATACTTTTGAATATTCCTATGACTACTAGGAGAGTGACACATGGCACTAGGCAAATTTTTGAAGAATTAACTAAATGTCAAGATGTTTTTGAAAATTGGTTGGGCTCATTAGGCCTTGTGAATGACTATCTCATGGTGTTGAGAGGCTTGGATTAGAGCCCTGCCATATTGACAACTCGGGAACCTATCAAGACATCAGACAGGGCTCATCAAATTTAACATAGTGTGCCCCTAAAACTATCATCAAGAAAAAGGCCCAAAATTGACTAAGGCATGAAATTTTTTTCTGTTTGACTCCTATAAGATCTAGGA